>JASCZI010151207.1:40784-83102 GCA_036250425.1 Stylosanthes scabra
CATGAAAATGCTTATCCCTTATCCTTATTCTGAGCATGTTATCAAACAAATTGCATAAAAGAAGACAGAATGAACCTGCATTAGGGTTTTCTTTGTATGAATAAATTTAACAACAACTATGAACAAATAAATCATCAAATTCCGAATCATACATGAGCAGAATCACACAAATCAACATTTGACATATACAAAACACATTCAATGCCAAATTTGAGCTGAATTTTAAACTAAACTGATCAGAATCATGAATCAACTTCATATCTAATCGAAAGTTCGAACTTTGATTATGCTCAAGTGATAAACCCAGAAATGTGATTGAATGTTCAATTGCAGAAAATCCCTAAAATATAACCCTATTCTCGAGAAGTTGAAAATGAGTAGAATATTACCTTTTGATTGTCATTTCGTTCCCTGCACAAGTGCTACGAAGACGAAACTCGAGTCTTCTGCGGTGTTCAACGCCTCAATCCTCTGCTCGTTAATGGAGTTTGGGAAGAAGCCGAAGATGGGGAATTGAGCAGTTTTTTGTGAGTGAGTGTGTGTGTTGTGGGACTGAGTGAGGGTTATCCTATTTCTTTTGAAACGAAAACGGTTACAAACGTGGGTGGGAAGAGGAAGTGAGGCGCGTGTTTTTCGAGTTTAGGGTTTTGATGTTGAAAAACATGCGCTGGCTGTGCGAGTGGGCAAAAAAGATGTGTTTCATGTGTTTGTGTGTGTATGTAGCAAAATTGTTTTGTGTTAATGTAATTAATTTGCTATAAAATAAGTTTAAAAACGATTTCAAATAAAAAATGACAGAATGTCTCTTTTCTAAACATGTGTTATTCGTTATATTTATTATACTATTTTATTTTCTAATTGAAATAATTTTATTTTTCTAATTCAAAATAGCTAAATTTTAAAAATTCTTTTAGATATTAGCACACAAAAAATTAAAATTAATTATAATATTTTTTATGAAAACTAGATTGCTAGTATTAATATTAATTTTAATTAAACTAAATAAAATTATATTTTTAAGCTTATTATCCTGTGTATGGTATAGGTTATTAAACTTGTTTGATATTAAAATAGTATTTTACTTTTTTTATTTAACATTAAATTAATAACTTCATTTGATAAAATAAGTATACAACATCTAAAATTATTAATTAAAGAAAAATGCTGCTTTCTATTTTCAGAAATTCTATTTTTTCTGTTAGATCCAAGCAGCAAGTCAGCAACCGTTATTTACGCGGGAAATAAATAACATTGACACGTGGACACTAAACGAACAACCAGAGGAGCGAGAAGGCGAAGCCTCTCCTCCCTCTTCATGACGTCAGCACCTCCCTTCTCGCGCCACGTCATCACAACAGAACCCACTCTTCCTCATTTCCAGTTACAAGTCCACTCTACTTGGAAAATAAAAGATAGAATTTAAAATAATAAAAAATGAATTTAGAGAAGAGCAAGGACTTATTCAGTAACAAGCGGGAAAATGTGCATTCATTAAACCCACGAGAGTTGAGCCATCATTACTATTAGAGAGCTTTGATCCATTTTGTTTAAACTTTCCTATTCGAGAAAGACCAAGAAAGTGAAGGAAAATCAAAGAAACTCGTCGGAGATTGGGATTTCTCAGTGCACGTGTTTGTTCAAACCCTAACAAGAAACATGGCCAGTTCATTGTAATTGGCCATCGTGTATCACCTCACATACAAACACAAGGTTTTTGCATCTCTATCTCTTCCTTTATTGGAGCTTTCTTGTTAAGAAAATCAAGTCAAACTTGGTTATGTGTTCTTGTGCAGGAACAAGATTCGAAAGCAGAACGAAAATGGCGACACAGCAGTATGTGAGAATCACGTTTCAAGTCCTATTCTACTTGCACTTGCTCATAACAGCAGCAATGGTGGTCTTCATAACCGTTTATGGCCTCACCTCAGATTCTCGCAGCCAGAGTTTCCACCCTTTGAAGTGGTACCTTCCGATTCTAGCTTCAACAGCATGTGGTGGATTAATCTGTTTCATGTGGCAATGGATCACTTTCAAGAACCCAGGAAAAGCACTCAGGGCAACATTTTGGTTCACTCCCCTGCTAACATCTCTAATGGCTGCCGTGTTTGTGCACATTGGCACATCATTAAGTCTTGTAGTTGGTACAGTTTCTTTTCTTTCTGCAGTTGCTCAATCCTTCTATGGCTGTTGTGTTAGTCCCCGATTCGAATACGCCACAAATATCTTGTCACTTTCAACAGCTTTTCCATCTGCTAAATCCAAAGTGTTGGCACTCTCATCAATCCTAATTGGAGTCCTTTATTAGGAATCGGTGGAGCTACAGCTATTCAAGAAAAAACCAAACTAGCTTACATTTTCATCTTGGTGATCATGCTAAGCCTCTGTTGGACCATGCAGTTTCTCAAGAATGTAATCCAAGTCACCATTTCAAGGGTTGCATATCTGCATATACTTGAAGTTCACATGGATGCGAATGAGGCGAATCGAGACACTATCAGGAACTTTACTGGGTGTGTTGCAATGGGGTCAATCCTTGTTCCTGTCATGACTCTGCTCCGCAGTTTTGCACGCTTGACGTGTTGCTGTGCTGGTTGTTATGTGGGGGTTTCATCTGTTCTTATGAATCATGGGAACCGATGGGGTTTTGTTCATGTTGGAGTCTATAACCATGGGTTCTTGGAATCATCTTATGTTACTTGGGACGTGTTCACTAGAGTTGGAATGTTGCCAATCATAGACTCGGATCTAACCGGATCATTATGTTTCCTTAGTGGGGTTGCTGTAGGTGCAATTTGTTCTATGGTGAGTGGAATGTTGAGCCTTTTGATGCATCAGAGCTATGCCATGGATGTATCCATTTATGCTTTCTTCATTGGCTATTTCATGGTAAGGACTAAGAAATTCTTGCTTGCATTTTTACACTCACTAGTTTCAGACTCATATTACTCTCTTCAATGTGCTTGATGCAGTGTCGTTTGGCTATGGGGTGGCTACAAGCATGTGTTTCAGCATACTATGTTGCCTATGCAGAGAATCCAATGAGCAATCAATTCGACTCAACGATTCCAGATCGCTTGGAGCAGATTAAAAGATCTCGAGCGAGCTCACCGGAACCGGAAACTATCCTGAACTGACAAAATTTTCAGTTTAGCATGTATACTGAAGGAGAGTGAACCAGCAAAGCTGCAATATCTCCAGGTTAAAATGATACTGACCAAATCATTGATGTAAGAACAATCTATTTTTGAATTGTACATAGAGATTTCTGATGTAGTCCTTAATTGTGATAGATATTTCTAATGTAGTTCCTGATTTCATTTATGTGAATATAGTCCATATAGTATCAATAGATACATGCACTTCAATATTGAAGCAATAAGGGCTTGATACTATTGTGTTTGTGTAATATGTATGTTCATCTTAATAGATTTGATATTGTCTCTTAAATTCAAAAGATAGAGGTGAAGCTTTTCCACTCTTTTGTCTTATTTATGTTTGAAGAACATAGAAAATTACAATTGAAGTAAGAGGTGAGATGTTCATGGTAGTAAAATTTTTGGCATTTAAATAAGCGCCCTGTTGATGAACTTACTGAATTAGGTGGAATATTTTCAAATAAGTGGTAGAAGTTTTAGAAATAATAATAAGAATAAAATACAAAAAATAAAAATTTTAACCATTTAATTATTCCACTTGATTCATTATAAAATAGGTTCATTATAGACTTGTCCTTAAATCATAATTTATTTTTAATATCAACGTCTCACGTAGGGACTATTTTGTTCTTCCAAATAAATTAAATGCAAGTCCTCGTTTAAGTTCATTTCTATCACTGGGTCATGTTATTCTAATTGTTTCTAATTTAATATTGATTATAAATCATAGAAGAGGAAGAACAAAGGAAATTAAAAATGTTCAAAATGAGTTGGGAATTAGTAACACTTGATAGTAGTATATAAACAGTATTGCTAGATGTATAAGCATTTTTACAATCAAATCCAATCAAATTAGCCTAAATCTAATAAAACCACTCTCAAATTTTAGTTGAAGGAGAAGAAACGTAAAGATTTCTTTATCATTATTTGTGAAAGATATTTCTAATAATGTGGTTCCTGACAGCAAATAAGGGATACACAAGTCATACTAGATTTTAGTAAATAACTTTGATAAAGTACATCGAAAACTTGTTTTCTGCATATATGGGTTATTAGTTCCTCCACAACCCATATGGTGAGAGTTATCAAAGTGAAGAACGATCAGCAACAAAGACTCTCAACATACAATTATATATGATAGTTAATACAATAATTCTATTTCTACGTTAAAATCAGCCACTAAAATCATCCATCAATATATAATACACATTGAAATATAAAATATATATGTTTAATGAATTAAATTATACATGTTAAAATCAGTTACTAAAATCAGCCATCAATATAAAATACACACTAAAATTGAGTTAAATTATATATATATTTTATATTTTAATATATTTTATATTTTAATGTGTAGACTATTTTTCGTGTACACATAAAATAAGCCTAGTTAATAATCACGCAATTCTATCAATCTAATGAATTAATGATCCGTTATCTGGATCGAATTATGTTAGAAATTGTTGACACCTGTTAGTTGATATTGTTAGAATTTAGGTATACAAGATATCAGTACTAATAACTAACTTCTAACAATACAAACTAATTTAACAAAATCAATTTGGCCATCGAATGATTATGCGGTAATAAATATATCTAATTCTTAATAAATGTTAAAATTTTGTTGTTAACTAAGTATTTCTATTTTTGTTTTATTTAAGTATGTTGAGTGTATATTGAAAATCAGCTTTTCATATAAAATATAAATTGAAATATAAAAATGCACATTTTTTTTAACTAAAGATATATTGGAGGTGAAACTTGAACTCGAGACTTCTATTAAAGAAATGAGATAAAATATTATTTAAGTTATAACTCATTGGCATATAAAATTGCACATTAAAAATTATTTAAATAATATATGTATTTATAATATTTTAATTTTTATTAAAAAACCTAGAGGGAGAATGTAAGAAAATATAAGATGTTATTTTAATTTTAGAATTAAATTAACTTAAATTAAAAATAGATGACAAAATGGAGGTGGAAGCGAAAGTGGTGAAGAAGAAGAAGAAAAAAGGAAGAAGACTTGACCTCAGTTAAGTTACAACTTCCTTCTAGCTTAGACTACACTTGCAAAATTTAATTATGAAAAAAAGAAGTATTTAGAGAAGAGCAAGGACTTGGTACTGAGTAGCTTGTATAACAAATTAACAAATGGGAAAATGTGCATTGATTAAACCCACGAGACTTGAGCCATTATTTTAACCTTACTTGTGTTGATCCATTTGGATTTTCTCATTCGTGAACACCAAGAAAGTGAAAGGAAATTAAAGAATCGGTAACGTATTGTTTTTGTTCCTAACATTTGAGGTAAGTTTTAAAGATGTTTTTAATATTTAAAATGTTCTATTTATATCCCTAACATTTTAAAAAAGTATCAATTTTGTCCCACCGTCAAATAATTATAAAAATTAATAATAAAACCATACATGTATGAGTTTGTTTATAACATCAAAATATTATAAATGACATGTTCACTTCATTTGTGTTCATTATTATTTTTCACATTATACGAGCACAATACAAAGATTAAAAGAAGAGAAACATGTAACAATTCTTTTTTCTTACCCAAGTTTTACTTTTTTTAATTGTTCGAGTGTGATTGTAGTAAATATTGGCTCTAGAAAGTTATTAGTTAATTTATTTTGCATTTAGAAGAGTATATTGTTGGAATTTATACTAATAAAATTAACAGTAGGACAAAATTGATACAATTTCAAAACGTTAGAAATACAAATAGGACATTTTAAACGTTAGAGACATCTTTAAAACTTACCCAAACAAACGATACTTTACCCTTAAAGAAACTCACGTGGGATTTGGATTTCTCAGTGCACTTTAACACATATAATAAGGGCACTACTATGAAGTTATCCATTATGATTTCCGCTGAATTCGCATAAAATGACCGTTGGATGCATTTTTTCATGAAGATCATATGGTCATAAATGAATATTGATGGACCGTAAAGCCAACAAAGACGCAAGCGGTTTAATTACATTGATTTTGATCACTGTTTAAAAAAACTTGGTTAGATTGGTTTCATAGTTGAACTGGTTCGAAGAAAAAAAGAACTTATTTTTTAAAATTAATCTTTATCATTACAAACAATAAAAATAATAATAGACGGCCTCAAAAGAGAATGCCAATGCACTTAATTTTAGGTGTGTAAGAGTAAAGTTAGTCTCAAAGTGATTTTATTTATATTTAGTTCAAATCCCTAATCACTAACTAACACTAATTTGGAAATATAAAAGTGAATTTCAATCAACTTATTATTTTAAGTCTGACATAAAAAAACACATATATATACCAACTTACTTTTTGTTGTAATTATAAATGTTAGAAGAAATAAGAAAGATAATGGACAAAATGTTAATTCAAATCATTAATTATTACTTAATTAGATGTACAAGAATTATTTTGCACTAAATTGTGATCTAAATTTGATCAAAATCAAGAATTAACAAGTAAATAGAATAATTTGTATTCAGATCATTTGAATAATTCTATTTGTATGTATTTTATATTTTAATAAGTATTATACTTGGTGACTGATTTTGATGGCTGATTTTAGTATACACCTAACATAACCCATAAAATTTATGAGCATAAATAATAAATTAAATATCATTTATTACTTATATTTGAAGTACATATAACCATTGGCCCAACTTCCAGTTTAAAGCGGTTCATTATAAGGAGGGGGTCAACCAAAATAAAATTGGACCGGTTAAAAGATAAACCAAACTTTAACCATCTCTTTTAATTTATACGGGTGCTGCACCGGGAATGGGGCCACGTGCATGACTTCAGCGGAAGTCATAAACGGTGACTTCATTTAAGTCGTCGCCTAATATAAACCCCTAAGAAACATACACACAGATCATGAAGAAGGTCAACAACAGCATTAACAGAACCCCATAAAGGTTTTTGCATCTCTTATCTCTCTATCTCTATCTCTTTAATCATTTCTCTTTTTCAAGCTTTTGTTTTTGTTTGAACTCCTTTAATTTTGCTTCATTTCTTATTCCTTAATTGTTACTTTCCCTACAAGATTCTGTACTATGCTGCCGACACATGCATATATATATAGCTCTGCATAAACTGCATCTGTTATATTTGTAGAGCTTTCTTGTTCAGAAAATCAAGTCAAACTTCGTTATGTCCTTCATGTGCAGGAACAAGATTCGAAAACACAATGAAAATGGTGAGACAATTATTTCAAGTCCTATTCTACTTGCACTTGCTCCTAACAGCAGGAATGGTGATCTTCATCACCGTTTACGGCCTCACCTCAGATTCTGGTAAAAACCATTTCCACCCTTTTATGTGGTACCCTCCGATTCTAGCTTCAACAGCATGTGGTGGAATAATCAGTTTCATGTGGCAATGGATCACTTTCAAGAACCCAAGAGAGGCGCTCAAGGCAGTGTTTTGGCTCAGTCCCTTGCTAACATGTCTAATGTCTGCCATTTTTGTGTACATTGGCACTGCATTGAGTCTTGCAGTGGGTACAGTTTCTTTTGTTTCTGCAGTTGCTCAATCCCTCTATGGTTGCTGGGTCAGTCCCAGATTTGAATATGCCACAAACATCTTGTCAGTTTCAACAGCTTTTCCACCTGCTAAAACCAAAGTGTTGACACTCTCATCGATCCTAATTGGGATCCTTTATGGCTGTTTTCTTGTATTCGGGATCGGCGGAGCTAAAGCTCTTCAAGACAAAATGAAACTAGCTTTCCTTTTCATCTTGGTGATCATACTGAGCCTGTGTTGGACCATGCAGTTTCTCAAGAATGTAATACAAGTCACCATTTCAAGGGTCACATATCAGCAGATAGTTGGAGTTAACATAGATACTCATGTGGCGATTTCGGACATTATCAAGCATTTTGCTGGAAGTATTGCCATCGGCTCAATCCTTGTACCTTTCATCACTCTCTTCCGCAGTTTTGCTCGCTCGATGTTTCTGATCGGAAAACATGAGATCATGTTCTCCTGTGTTGGTTGTTATATGGGGATGTCATCTGTTCTTGTGAACATTGGGAACCGATGGGGTTTTGTTCATGTTGGATTATATAACAAGGGGTTTGTGCAAGCATCTTCTGATACTTGGGAGATGTTCACTAGAGTTGGAATGTTGCCACTCATAGACTCAGATCTAACTGGAACATTATGCTTCCTTAGCGGAGTTGCTGTAGGTGCAATCTGTTCTATGTTGAGTGGAATTTGGAGCCTTGTGTTGCATCATAGCTATGCCCTGGAAGTATCCATTTATGCTTTCTTGATTGGCTATTTCATGGTAAGGACTAAGAACTCAGTTCATTTTACACACTACTTTCAGACTCTTATTACTCTTTTCATGGATACTGACTATGGTACTAATGTCTCGATGCAGTGTCGTTTGGCTATGGGGTGGGTACAAGCATGTGTTGCAGCATACTATGTTGCCTATGCAGAGAATCCAGAGAGCACTCAAATGGATTCAACAATTCCAGTACGCTTGGAACAGATTCAAAGATCTCAAGCTCTGCAACTATTCTAAACTAACCATTTTTTCAGTTGAGCATATATACTGAAGGAGAGTAAACCAACAAAGCTGCAATATCTCCAAGATAAAAAATGATACTGATTACTGAAAACACTGTTGTAAGACGGAAGAACAATTTTTTTGTGTTGTACATAAAGATTTTTGTAGTCATCAATTGAGACAGATATTTCTAATGTTGTTCCTGATTCCATCTAATATCGTCTACAGAATAAACAGATACATGTACTTCAATGTTGAAGCAATAAGAGATTGACACAAGTGATACTAATTTTTAGAATTGGTCATTAGTTCATAGGAAATTTTCTTCAGAAATAAATCAACTTATCAACTAGATAACTTTCTATATATGATGTAATCATCTGGACAACCAATGAAAGCTTGTACCACATAGCTGACAATAGATATTACAGCCAAAGCTTTAGATCGTTGTTGAGATGTGAATCATGAAAAGAATTTCAGTTCCCAGTCACAACAAATAATTGATTTGCCAAAAAGAATAATGATTGATGACTTACAAGCAATACCAAGCAAATATGTATATCATGGTACAACGAAATAAAAGGTTTCAACCTCGCATCATTTTGGTCCCAGATGACCTCGTCCACCACATTCTGTACACATCATATTACCGGTTCCTCCACAACCTACATGGTGAAAGTTATCAAAGTGGAAAAGGGTCAGCAACAGAGATGCTCAACATACAATTAGATACTAATAATTAATAATCAAGCAAGTGTATCTATCTGGAAATAATTAGTATGTCACATCAAGTTATATCAACTCATATATGAAGCTTATTTTAATTAAGGTCATAACTCATAGCATCTCTCTATCCATCAAAAAATTCTAAAACCATTTAAATATTGATTCGTCCAAACCTCTTAGGAAGGGTTTGTCTAACAATCAATAAAAAGAAGAAGTTTCAACTATAAACCAAAATTGGCCATCCATATCAAGTAGATATCCATCAGGAAACTGCTTTTTAAAACCAATAACAAAGATGCTTTTTCATTTTAATTAAAAAAAATACAAGATGCTGCAAATACAGTTGAACACAAGGAGAAGTAGGGCAAAGAGATTCAGCAGCAGATGACATCTATGTTTGCAGTAGTTTTCGCTTTGCACAGAGAATAGAACATACCTAAGCAACGAACTTTGACAATTATGCCCTGGCTTTCCAGTATGGAGTCAACGTATAGGCCAGAACCAGCACAAGTTATGCAAAGCACAGCACCCTTAGCTTCACAATCAGTGCATCGGGGATTGTTACCAATAGCTTTCTCAGCCAAAGATAGTCCGACAGGCTTCTCAATTATTTCTTCTGGAACGGCCTTATCATAGCAAAAGAGAGATTCAAGATTACTCTTTTGTCGGTTCTCATCTGCCTTCAAACTTGACACAGACTGAAACAATAGGAATTAGTTATCTATGAGGTACATCAAACACAAGATTACTCTGGAAACATTCTCAAATGTGAATGAAAATCCAACAAAGGAAGATAATCCTGCATCGTAATACCTCATCAGAAAAGTTATGTAGCGTTTACATCTCCCTTCCTAGGCCTTAATACAGATGTGTATAGTATTAGACAGGTTCAGAAGAATTAAATTTTGCAATCAAGGTTTATTTACTCCCATGTAGTTCTCAGTTTCTAACAGCTCAAATATGGTTAAGGGAAACTCTGATCAGTGATCACTGTTGTTGTTCTGATCATCAGAAAAAGAAAACTTTAAACAACAAGAAGAGACAAATCTTGTCCCCTTGGATCACTGTCCATCTAACCTATGCTTCTCTACCAACCTTCTCAATCACCACCTAAGGAGCAAGGACTACAACAATAAGTAATTCAGTGTAATTTGTTCTAACCTAAATACTAAATACACCCTTAATACAACAAAAAACAACATGAATACTTAGTATTAAACAAATATATTCATGAATAATGAAATTCTTCTTTAATTCATTGCAATAGAACATACAATTTCCAGATTCTCAATTCTGGCTAAATACGTGTTGTATAATATTCTCCAAATTTCATTTCAATTTCACTATACATGTTGGAGGCGCAGCTAGAAATGGTTAAGAGAAAATAAAATCATCGGTGACTAACCATGTTGGAAATTGAGCCATTGTGGGAAACGGCGTGAGTTTCGGAGTTCTTCTTTAAGCTAGAAATGGAGGCATTGGACCGAAAATTGATCAGCGTTTTCTTCGTGGGAATCGAAACCTTCGCCACCGAAGCGTTGGGTAAAGGGACCAATCTCGACGACGCCGTTTGCATCGTTACTGAAGCCATAAGCACTTAAGCAGAGAGAGAGAGAGAGAGAGCGCTAAATTGTTCTTGTTCCCAGAACTGTGTTACAGTATAACATTTCCTTCCTCGAAGAAATCCCCCGTTTTCGTTCCTCGTAGTTCACGAAGCCGATTCGGATTAGGAAGTGGATGTGGATCAACCGTCTTCACCCAAGTATAACTCCGAACCCAAGTAAGATTCGGTTTTCGGGTTTAGGGTTCAGGCTTTACGTTATGAAACTGTTTCGGGTCAACTCCATCGACCCGCTAGCTCGTTTTCCACACTTAAAATAAAATATAATTGCGCTTTAGGCGCAGTTTATATCAATCACATTACTTCATGTGGTGACCCATATTTGTTTCGAAATGTCACCGTCGTAAATAGTGTCGTAAAAATGGGCCAAATTCATTGGATCAGTTCGTTTATTAGTCTAAATGGATGAGCTTTTGTCTCTAAATTCGGACCGTTTAAAATCAAGTTTAAAGGGGCTAGCCTGTTTAACCCGGAAAAAATACGGACTTAAACGGACTGGCCCGTTTATTTAATTTATTTTTTATTTTTTCAAAAATAGCACTTTTTTACTATATTCTCTCGTATTCGATCCGAAAACTGGATCCATCAATTAAAAAACTTTGTGTTTTCTAAATTTTTTGTCAAAAATAATTTTTTAAATTAAAAATTAAAACTTTTATTTATTTATTTTAAAAAATAATTAATAATTAATTAAACGAGCCAGCCCATTTACTCATCGGGCTGACCATAAATGGGCCGGACCTAAATGAACTAGACCCGTGCATTTGACAGCCTGGTCGTAAACATGCTTTAATGACAAAAAATTCCAGGGTTTTCTTTGTCCCAAAAATAAATTCTGTGTTATGAATGATTCCAGCCATGTGGGTAAGAGAAGTGGATTCAAGTTTGGAGATTTTTTTTAACAAAAAAAAAAAAAAAAAAAACAAGTTTGGAGATTTAAAGTTTCAACTACACAATTTGGAATTGAAATTTTTGCTTCAAGATGTTTCTGTAAATTCATTAATGATTCTTTGAATTTTTTAACCTACTTTTTCTAATAATTTTTTTGTGACTTTCTTCGACTAATAATTTAATATTTGATATATCTTCTAATAATATTTAATTTTAATAATTAATTTCATATTTTTTTCTATAATTTGGTATTTAATATATAAATATATAATGTTTTATATAATTCCATATTCCTATTATGCTAACTTAGTGTATCCTGTATTTTTCTAATAAAATAAATTTCAATAGATTGAAAGATATCATGTACTTAGTGTTGTGGTGTCTAATTTATTCCTTTAAACTTAAGAGTCTGTTTTTTTTATTATTATTATTATTATTGTCTTTCTCAATTCAACAGGTTAAGAATTAATCCACCATCAACTAATGGGATATTACACGTATAAGGCGGAATTTAAACCTTGAACAGTTGTTTAAGCGAATTAATAAGCTATTCATTAAATCAATTTAAATTGGTTCAAGAGTTTATCACAATAATATAATTTAACTGAATTATACAATCTATTTAAATATTATGGCTCATCTCCTTACAATAAAAGTTTAACAAATAATTCAACAAATTAATCAAATAAATTGATAACATACAAAGTAATTAGAGTTTTGATGTCTATCTTGTTCGTTTATGCTGGAAATTCAAAAGAAGTTAACTTCATATGATATTATCACTTTCAAAATTATTAGAATACAATTTAGTCAAACATATTAAATTATCTAATGATTTTAACTAACAATTTCATCTGAAGGCGACTGCACCTGAATATCCATCTTTATTTAAACCTAAGAAGTAGGAATGATAATGGATAGTGTAGGATAGAATATCGTTTAAACTCAACCCTAACGACCTAACCCTACCCACGAGTTAATCTTTTCACTAAAACATGCCAAACCTATCCTACCCTAACGAAATAACCCTAACATTCAAATATTGAAACTAAAATTAAATTGGGACTAACAATCGATTTACATTTCAAATTTAAATTACTTGGGTTAAAAAAATAAAAACTAAAATTAAAAAGAAAAATATATTATAAAGGGAAAAAAAAACACAACATTAAATATATCAATAAAGTAGCAAATTCTTTTAAAAAATAAACAAGTAAATTTAAAATTTTAACCTGGAATTCCTGCGCTGCGCTGCGCCCCCGTTAAATGCGTCCTTGCATTCAGTTTATTAATTTTGCCATTAAGCACCATAAGTTCTCTCTGGCCACGCCCTGCAAGTTGTCTTCGTCACACCTCGAAACTTGTCTCTGACCACCTCTTGCCATATTGACACTAGGGGTTTTTAATTTTTGCTCAAATGTGTGAGAGTGGAAGAAGATTTACACAAATATACACACACTTTTGGTCTATTATTTATAGGGCTGCACCGAGCCAGTACCGGTCCCAATGGGTTCGTACTGGTATCAACGCAGTACCGATTTCAGTGGCGCGATACTGTTATCAAGTCAGTACCGATGAGGACTGATATTGGAGCATTTCAATATCGCTTAGACCGGTATTCGTTCATAAGTTTTGAACTCTTTTATAGTCCAGTACTGATGTGAACCAATATTGTTTTCGGCCAGTATCGACTTAGATTGATAGTCTGATGCTAGTAATTTGGCAGATTTTGGAAAATACTTTTAAAGTAACGGATTTTGATATTAAAGATGAATATTCACATGCAGTCACTTTTACATAAAATTGTTATTAGTAATCGTCAGATCATTTAACATATTTGATTAAATTATCATTTATCGATTTTAAAATATCAACTTTACATGAAGTTAACTACATGTAAGTTTTCACCTCAAGAAAAAATTAGCCAGATACTTATCTTTTGCTCTGCCTTGTTTATTATTTGGGTAACAAGAAACAAGAGAAAGTTAATGAGCTTTAACTCAAATAGCATTTGTCCCCTTTCCCTAGTAGAGATCTCAGTTTCGAACTTCTCCCCAACATATTTTTTATTTTAAAAAAAAAAAAAAAAAAAAAAGAGAAAATGTCTTCCAATTCTATTTTCCAATGGGTAAATTTACGCGAATACCCATTCTATCGGGCAAAATTGCCACTATTGTCTTGACACGACAATGAGGGGGAAAAAAACTCAGGAACTTATTGGACATTATATCTTAAATTTGATCAAAATCAGCAATATCCATTATTATTTTATCACTCTTTAATCACCATGCATTGTTTAACCAACACGTAACTATTTAAGAGGAATAAAAAAAGACATACTTTTTAATTTATATTTATTTGGATTTCATTTACATATAAAAAAGTTTTTGATAAATATCTGATAAGTAATTTTAAAATTTATTATTTAAAATACCATCTAAAAATATACATTTGATTTAATTAATTTATAAAAAAAAATTATATCATTGGTGCATTATAATTAAATTATTTTTTATACTATAAAACACAACTTTTTTTTATCTTCTTTTATTTTTTTTTTTTATACTCATATTTCTGGCTTCTCATTTGATCTAATGCTCTCCCACTCATGCGAGTAACGTTTTCGATTAAATGCCGGCCACTTTGACATTTCTTCCTGGACAATAGAAGGAAAGATCCTTGGCTTCTTTAAAAACACATGAAAGAAAATATAGCAGGAAATAATGTGGAAAGTAGTTCTTCTTTTACTTTGTTGAATTTCTTTCTCATGTTTGTCATAATTTTAGGTATAGCGAAGCAACCTCTTGGAACATCATGTTCTTCTTTGGCTTATTATCAATTTTTGTCTAAGTTGCATAATATATTGTTTGCTCAAACTTGAATGGAGACCCCAAATACTTGCCCAGGATTCCGGCAGATGGCGGTCGGGATCAACACAAACTAAAACAGTGGAAACACACACCATAATAATTAACAATTAAAAAAGGGACAATTTTGAAATTAGAAATAAATTGGGAAATGATAATGTCATTCTCATTTTTTTAGTGTTACTCCTTGTAATTTTTTTTCAGTATATATATAATATATTTTTTTTGACTTTGTAGAGAAAAATAATATTAAAAATAGAGTGACGTTATTATTTTATAATAAACAATGTAAAAAAAAAAAAGGTATTTTTGTAAATTTATAACTATGTCCACACAAAGTTACTAATAAGCAGATAAAAACCCCAGCAGACCATCAAGAAGATGAAACTGGTGAAATTGATAGTGGGATGGGGTGTTGTTTTTATTTTTCCTCAAACATTCCTCACAAGTCACAACACAAAAACCACGCGGTTGCAAGGGCAGTGTTGTAAAGTTGAAGAAAAAATGGAAAATAGTAAATACATTTAAGCATAAAGTTGACTAATTGAGGATGGTTGAAGGAGACTTTAATTGATTAAGCATAAGGGGTGCCGAGAAGGAGGAAAAAATTAATAATATTTTTATCAATCAATTATCAAAATAAAAAATCTTTATATAAAAATAATTTTAAAATTTTTATTATAATAGCCACTGTTTACTTATATTCAATTTTAAAATTATGTTACACTGAGTTAGTTTAGAACTTTAGTTCCTACTTTGTACTCATATATTAAATAGTGATAATATAACTTATATGATATTTATTTTAAAATAATAATATTATATTACCTTATTAATCTCTCACTTTAAAAGTTCTTTTTAATTAAATGGGTCAAATTACAAAGAAAAAGACTACGGAATCAACACACTATGACTAATAGGGAGCCAACATATATTGCGAATGATAAGTTATATAAATTTTGAATGATAACTTATTGTTGGATATATGAGTTACGGATGATAACTCATATAAACTTTGGATGATAACTTAATTATTGGCTTCTTATTGGCTCCCTAAGATTGGTTCCGTAGCATTGTTCAATTACAAGCATTCTACTATGATATTTTTTTTACTAAATCCTTCGGTACTACGAAATTAACATTAAGGAGTTAATAATTAAGTTATCATTCAAAATTAGAAAAATTTAACATCCGAAATTAAAAAATATCATCATCAAAACATAATAAAAGTAATCACCCACAAAATATATATGAGTTATCATTCGTAACTTATCTACAATCGCCATCAAATACATTTAGGGATGGCAATTTCCCCGGTAGGGCGGCTACCCGCGGGTAATTACCTGCCAGGGGACAGATATGGGGAGAATTTTCTACCTGCAGGGGCGGCGGCAGGGGTAGAGGTACCCGCCCGGTGGATACCCATATAATACATGTTAGCATCAAATTACTAAAATATTCTTATATATACATAATTTGAGAACTCTAATTTCTTACGCCCCTCATTCTCTGCCTCCCTTGAGCTCCCTACCCTCACACACATACTCTCAACCACAACCCTTTGTTACGAGCCACCACACCGCAACTATCTATCGTCCCCTCTGTTGCAAGCCACCACCATCAGTCATCTCACTAGCGAGATCGCGTCTCTATTTTTCCATTTTCGTTGCCTCTAGTCAGTTGTCTACTATCGTCGTCAACAGCGCATAGAACCCGCGCCTCGCCTCCACCTGCGATGATTTGCTTCGTGGCGACTCTTCTCTGTCTCCAGCAGTCCCTCCACCCCATTACGTTTCCAGAACCAGCCTCACCACTGCTTCCACCTCCTACAACCTCTATTGCGTGTGTTTATTTATTTCTTAAATGTTGTTGCTTCCCCCTTCTAAATTGGTTTCTTTTCACCATATCTTTTCATTAAACTCTCTTATTTTTAAAAAAAATATTGTTATTATTTTTAAGAATAATTGGCTGGAGAAAGGGTATCAAAACCCTGTAATTGTCTTTGGTATTTGTATTTTTTATATTTACAAATTGCTATTAACTAGTGGTATTTTGTTGAAATTTGTATTGTTTTGAATCATTTTGTGCTTGTCATCAGTGTTCTTTTCTAAATTTTTTATTCTATAACTAGAAATTGGATTAGGGCTTTATTTCATATTGCTTTTCATTACGTAATTGCAAATTTAATTTTATTCCTGGTTACTGAGAAGATTCTTTGGATTATAATTAAAGATTACTTGTTCGTTCTTTTTTAAAATAAAATTGGAGTTTTTTTAGAATTCGCGGATATCCGCGGGTATCCAAATCTCCGACGGATATGGGTCCCATTACCCGTCACAAGGCGGGGCGGGGGGCAGATTTGGGGACGCGGGGGGCGGAGTCATGTCTCCGTCCCATGGGGATCCGTTGCCATCCTTAAATGCATTGATTCTCAAATGTATTGGCTCTTAAGACTTTCTCATCCTTTAAATATTTGAACATATATATCACACATTAAAATGGGTCACATCTTACAAATTATATGCTGCAATCAATTAACATAAATTTTAATATCGTGAGTTTTAATAGCCTTAAATTATTTTTTGGTTTCTACAGTATCTACTAACTCGGCAAGTCGAAAACTAACCCGCCGCGTCTGAGTTCCACTTAAGGGTTTGTTGCTGATCAAAGAGTTATTGTATGCAAAAGGTGAAATTCGAACTTCGACACTTATTTAAGCGAACTAATAAAATAACCGGACCAATTCAACTTGGTTAAAATTATATTAAAATTGTATACGTAATATAAAATTGTATACTTACATTCTATTTGTATAAAAACGTGAACATGAGAAGTTGAGTACAAATTAAAGGGAAAAAAAATATAAAAATATATACACTAATGATATATAATCTATAAAAAAATACATTTTCCTACTTGTCAGACAAGAGAGAAAGAGAAGGGAAAAAAAAGCTGGTTAAAAATTCAAGTCTTTCCCTTTCTCGTTTCAAATTTAAAGTAAACCTAATAACTTTTAATCAAAATGTAAGATATAAATTTTATATTAGTTATTATCACAAATTAATTTATAAAAAAAGATAGATTAATACATGAATTTAATTTTCATAAATTTGTTTTTACAGAAATCAATCATATATTATCATATCAATAAAAATAAATAATGTTCAAATTCACGACTATAAAAATTATTTAAACATATGAATATTATTAAATGATTTTGTAAAATTTTACATGGTTAGCTATTAAAATTAAACTTTTAAATCTTAATACATTAGTTTCCATAATAAAAAAAATGATTACATTGGAAATATTGACAGCCACAAACGATAAATAATATTTTGTTACAATGAAAAACAGGAAGAAGATGTGGGCACCGATGTTTATAACGAATTGGACTTGTTGGAGTGACAAACCTGAAAAAGAAAGAATGTGAACGGAAGAAGGAGGGGGAGCGGGAGGGACCCTCGCTATTGCATTGCAGAGTAAGGGAGTGTTGTTATTTTAGACATTAAAAAATCAATTATTTTGACGGTTCTATTTATTTTACAAATTTTTAAGAGTTTTATTATATGATCATTATAATATATTAATAATTTGTATCATGTAATTAATAGGTGTATTTATCTTTCATGTTATAAGATGTCTTAAATTCCAACCTCCTATAAATTTAGGGTAATGATATAGTGAAGAGGAATATTTTGGTGAATAGAGTGAATATTATTTTTTTAGTATAAAAAAAACAAACAAAAACATGATTATGTGCAATCCACATGTTTAAATTTTTAAATTTAATAAAAATCTTCACTCTTCACTCAATTTACCTTTTCAACAAAGAAATCCCCATAAATTTATAACACAAAAAAAAACTCATATTTATTGTATACATTTATATTTTTGAACTTATTGTATAAAAATAAACTAGTTATATTTGTTGACTATCCTAAACTAAATTTGTCGGTTTTCAAATATTTAATTAAGTTTTTATAATTTAAAAAAATTGAAATTAAGGGTTTTCAATTAAATTTTAATTATCAACTATGCTATAGAATCAATACTTTGATAACCAATAGAAATTAATAAATAAATAATTATTTAAAATTAAAAAAATTATCACTCAGAAAAATAAAAAAATAATCATCCAAATAAATAAAAGTGATTATCCAAATAGAATATAAAAGTGCATTCGTCACTCCTCCACTATTACTACCACCACCACCAACCGCATCCGCCTAAATCTTAAACCACCACCATCAGCCTACACAAACACAACAAAAACAAAAACCACAACCACCACCAACTGCAGAAAGAGGGAGAAGAAGCGAGAAAGGGTGAGAGATTGGAGTTGTGCAATAGCCATGGATGCAGAGGATCGAATTTCATGTTCCTCAAGGACTCCTGCAGCATCTCCACACATTTTTGAGAGTCGTCATCCGGGTCTCCAACAGACGCCGGAGGAGAATAGGGGAAAGCTCCAGGGCAAACCTGGTGTGAGCGGCAAAATGCTAGGCGGCGAGAACAGAGCAGCATCGACTTCGATCGAGGGTGTGGCCGGCGCAGGCTTAGGTTACACCGCCGAAGAGTTCGTTGGGTAGGTAGAGGTGGCAGATCTGGGTGTCAGGTTCAAGGGGAAATAAAGTGGTGAATATGATGAAGGTTAAGGAAGAGGATGATGAAATTATTGACTTTTATTGGTCACTTATCTATTAGTTTTTATATATTTTTTAACTATATTCTTGCTAATCGTTTTTTCTTACGGAAGTATAAATTGAAAAATAATTTAGAAGTGAATATTTTAATAATATTTTATTTTATTTTTCTAAAAGATAACTCCTAGGAAGGGTTTATTATAATGGTTATTTAGTATAAGCATTTAATTTAAAAAAAAAAAGAGTGGTGATACGAAATCAACATTAGGGAGCCATTAAGGTGCCAATAATTAATCTGAAACTAAATACAATTATCATCCGAAACTGAACAAAATTATCATTCGAAACTAAACAAAATTAACATCCGAAACAAAAAAAACTTATCATCCGAAACTGTACAAATTATCATCCGAAACTAAACAAAATTATCATCCAAGCCAAATATAACTTATCATTCGTAACCCCCTCACTACCACCATCATCACCACAGCAACAACAACAACTACCTCACCACCACTACTACCACAACCGCAGTAGCACCACCACCACCACAACGACAAAGACAGAAGAACGCGAAAAGGAAAAAGAAGAAGACTAGGCGGCAACACAAGGTGAGGCTGCGATGGCGGGAACAAGGAAGAAAGGGAGGAGATCACGACGAAGAAAAGGAAGAAGCGATGTCGAAGACGGATCTCGCCGAAAGAGGATCCTCGATGGAAAAGCCTCAGCCCTACGGAGAGGGAATGAGCTTGGCATTCGAAGTAAAAGCTACCTTAGATATTCTAGCAGCTGCATATGGACGCCTTGTTGTCGTGAGTTTCTTTTTTCTCTGTCTTCAAATCTCTTTTCTTGTGTTTGCCATAATGCATGATAGAAAAGAAGAATATGATACATGGTGGCGAAGAAAAAAAAGAAAAAAAGGACAGTGGATTAAGGTTGGCATTGGCTTCCATTAATTCCGTTGGGAAGGCTCCCTATTTTTTTTCTTAATAAAATAATGACGATATATCTTTAACGACTTAATTAATACTTAATTGCAAAATATTTATTGAGCAATCATTCCTCTTTATAATTTTCATCTTTTAGATAGTCACCAAAAGGAATCTTTTAAATTATTCTTCCATAAACTTACCCGCACAATCAGAAATCTTGTGCCAAGTAAAGTAATCGCATGTATGTGATGTATCAAATCAAATTGGCAATTATTATTTATTAATGGACCAAATAATCTTTCTTCTTCTTACCACACACCACTATCAAAGGCAAATTATCCTTTTTCACCGACACGTGTGCACTTTCACCGTCCCCCTTTGTTCTGTTTTCTTCTCCCACTTCACACACACGCACACACAAACACAGAGAGGCAGAGCCCACTCTCAATCTCAAACTAAACTTCTTCCATGACACCATAAAAACACAACACAAGAGCCGCGTGTGGCAACTACTCATGCTGTTCGGTTCTCTGTCTTTTTCATCTCATCTCCACTGCCACCTTATATCTTAACCTTAATCTGAATACCACCTCATATTCCACTCCCTTAAGTTTCGCCAAATTCTCTCTCTTCTCTCTCTCGTACAAATCTAATCAGAATTAGAAAAGAAGCAAAAGGAGGCACCACCAAGTTTGGAGTTTGAGGTAATTTTCTTATCTCTTTCTGTTATGCTAGTTTTTCTTTCAATTGGGCTTCCTCTTTCTTCATATCTTGTTATTAAAGTTTGGATTTTTGAGTTTTCTTAATCATCAAGTTTCCATCTTTCTGTGATTTTGCAACTGGGTTTTTGCTTAGTTTTGTTAACATCTACCTCCTCTCTCTCTTTGTCTCTCTCAACATGGCTAACACCACAGTTTCTGTCTCCAAACGCATGGGTTCTTCTTCCACCTTGTTGCTGAACGCGTCTTTCCTCATAGTTTTCTCTGCTTTCCTTGTTCTTCACTTCAACTCTCCTTCAGAACACGTTCCTCTGAGAAAGTACCGTTTTACCCTTGGTAGCATTGATGAGAATGATTCCTGCAAGAGCTTTCACAGCCTTGGTGACAACGAAGCAAAGTGCTTGTACTTGAAATCCAATGGCCCTTGTGTCACTGAGGGTTATGTTGATTATCTTTACCTTTTTTACTGCAAATTTGGGGATTCAACTTTTTTTGGTCACACCCTTTTGTTCCTTTGGCTATTGGTCTTGTTCTACCTTCTTGCCAGCACTGCTTCTGAGTACTTTTGTCCTTCCCTTGAAAGCCTCTCAAAATTGCTGAGATTGTCCCCAACAGTTGCTGGAGTTACCCTTCTTTCCCTTGGCAATGGTGCCTGTGATGTATTTGCAACACTTGTTTCCTTCAATGGCAGTGGCACTGATGGTATTGGATTCAACACTGTGCTTGGGGGTGCTTCCTTTGTGTCCTGTGTTGTGGTTGGGATTGTTAGCATATCGGTTCGCCACCAGGGTTTTCGGGTTAAGAAGTCTGCACTGATAAGAGATGTCTGTTTTCTTCTCTTTGTGCTCTTGTGCTTGTTCGCAATCTTAATCGCCGGCGAGATCAATGTTATTGGGGCAATTAGCTTCTGTTTGATGTATGTTGTTTATGTGGTTATTGTTTACATCTCATCGGCCCGGTGTAAGGGTGACTCTGTTGAGGCTACAAGCGATGGTCAATCGAACAATGGCGATGATTCGGCCGTGCCCCTTCTCAGTGGAATGGAGAAAGGAGTAGTAATTGGTAATGATGAAAATGGATCCCAAGAATGTAAGTTCAACTTCGAGGAGAAATGCTGCTTCAAGAAATCTCCAATATGTAGATTTTCGCTTCGTGTCTTGGAGTTGCCCCTTTACTTGCCAAGGAGATTGACAATTCCGGTTGTTTATGAAGAGAGATGGTCCAAACCATATGCAATTCTATCAGCTCTGTTAGCACCATTGCTATTGTCTTCTTTCTGGAACCCGGAAAGCCCAACAGTCTATGGAATCGGATTATTAATCGGAATCATTTTAGCTGTAGCCGCGTTCTTCACAACCGAGGCATCTAGTCCCCCGAAGAAGTACATGCTCCCTTGGCTTGCAGGGGGGTTTGTGATGAGTGTGACTTGGAGTTACATCTCAGCTCAAGAACTGGTTGGATTGCTGGTCTCGCTCGGTTACATATGCGGAATTAGTCCTTCAATTTTGGGGCTAACAGTTCTTGCTTGGGGAAATTCAATTGGAGACTTGGTAACAAATTTGACTATGGCATTACATGGTGGAACAGAAGGTGCTCAAATTGCAATATCAGGTTGTTATGCTGGCCCTATATTCAACACAGTAATTGGATTAGGCTTATCCCTTGTATGTTCAACTTGGTCACAGTATCCAAACTCTGTTACTATACCAAGAGATCCATATCTTTGGGAAACACTGTCACTTTTGGTAGTTGGATTGATTTGGGCACTTTTGGTGTTGGTAAGAAGGGACATGAAGCTTGATTCACTCTTAGGTGGAGGGCTTCTTGCTGTTTACTTCATTTCAATGTTTCTGAGGCTGATTCAGACATTAGGGTCTTGCCAATTTCAAGATCTATTACCATTTTTATGGTCTTGATGTTTTAGCAACTGACACTAGTTTTTTTTTTTTTTTTTTTCTGTAAAGGGGATGCCACTGTGATTAGGTAAAGTGTAAATTCATCATTAGGTTCATAAATTCTTCCACTGCTGTTTGTTTGTACCTAATTTTCCATGGCCAATAATGCCATGTTCAATGCATCCAGATAACTGGATTACGTTTTGGAAACAAGGTCTATTATATTTATATATAATATGTTTAAATTATTCCTCCAAGCTTACTGTTTTGTCTAATCATTATGGAGATGGTATTAATTTTAGTTTAATTTAATCTTTCTAATTTTCATGTTTAACTTTTTTTTTTTCTTTTGGCCCCCATGTTTCTGAATCTGATCCTTCTATCTCCTATTTACTTTATCATTGAGTATACAGTACTAACTGTAGTCTTATCCTTGTAACTAACTTTGCTATTTTGCTTGATTAATTCACTGTCTAAAACGTTTTATTGGATGAACATTTATGCAAGTAATTATTTTTTCTGACCTGCATAATTAACATATACTTATAAAACAGTATATTAAAATTAAATTATTATTATTATTATTATTATTATTATTATTATTATTATTATTATTGGAAGACCCTAATAAGGCTTTTTTTTTATAGATGAAAACTTTTATTCAAGGAAATAGTCAAGTGACACTTACATATAGCAGAAAATACATTAGATCTAAATTTAATAAATAAAATAGATAAATTTTGAATAATGCTACGGAACTCATGTTAGAGAGTTATTAGAGAACCAACAACTAAGTTATCATCCAAAATTTATGAGTTATCATCCGTAATTCATATATCCAATATTAAGTTATCATCCAAAATTTATATGAGTTATCATTAGTAACTATTGTTGGCTCCGTATTGATTATAATATATTGGTTCCCTAATTTTTTCACAAATGTTATCTTGGGCTACAAACTGAGAGGAGATATAATAATTAATTATAAAAAAATCTATTACGTTTATATTAGAATAGTGTGGTATTTTTAATCGGTAAACACGTGGATATGCTGTTTAGATTACAACTGTGTTTACTGAAATGGCTCACTTGTAAATATGTAGATATGTTGTTTAGATTACAAATATGTTTACTCAAATGGTTCCTACCAAATGTTTAAATAAAACTCAACTATCCAGAATCTCCATTATTTCCCTTATCAGTGAGTTGAGTTATGCATCAAACCTAAACTCAACTGTCCACAATCTCCACCACCAATATTTAAACAAAGTTCAACTGTCTACAATCTCCACTACCAATATTTAAACAAAGCTTAACTGCCCACAATCTCCACTATTCTCATCATTAGTGCATTGAGTTATGCATCAAACCTAATATAACAGCAAAATTAGGCTATTTTAGTTAAATATTTCAAGTCAAAAAACTTCCTACAATTAAGATACAGAGTTGTTATATTCCCCTTACCTCATTAGTTATGGCACTTTCTTTAGATTTCTTGGAGGATGCTGGTCCAAGAAAATATGAATGGTATTTTTAAGTATATGTCGTTTGAAAATGGGATCAACCTGGCAAGTATAATGACAAAGTGATTGGTAGTATTGAGTTAGTGCTACAAGATATTAAGGTAAGAAAATAAATAGATTATTTTTTGTGATCTGCATTTATTGTTAAAGTTATTAAGTTAGTAGTCATGTTTAAGTTATTTCTTTTCGTATATAGGGTTACTGTTTCCTAGCATTCATACCCAAATATCTCATAAAGAAGTGGAGGGATGAAATTCAAAAATTCCAGTTGTATACAATAAGTAATTTTATCGTTGCTAATACTAAGCCTAAAATACGGATCACTCCTTTCAAATGGGTTTTAGTATTCTCACATAGAATTATTGTGGTACCTGTTCAAGTGCCCACCTTTAAAGTGAAACCCTTTAACTTTATCTCCATTACTAAGTTGTTGCATGCTCCAAGCATTTTATCTGCTGGGTTCTTGGATAAAAAATATATTTATATTGTTTATTTTTTACATGAAAAATATTACAAACCATATTTTCAATATCAATAATTCTATGTGAACAAGTGATTTTTGTCAACCAAATCCAACCAAGTCATTTATTTTCATATTAAATAGAAGACTATTTCGATGTCAAATAGAACTTTATTTATGTGCAATTTTTTATACTTGACATCGAAATAATATTCTATTAGTATAGAAATAATTCACTTAGTTGAACTTGGTTAGCCAAAACCACTTGTTTAAATAGCATTACCCTTTGAATATATTTTTTTGAATTTTAACGGACATAATGAGAGAGGTTGTCAGAAAGAAAGAACCCCGTGAAATTATGACTGTGAGAGAGAACAGACTAAGCGTATGGCTATAACTATACAAGATCTGGAGTGAGCACAACGTTCTTTATCATTTATTCATTTCTTTAAAAGTTTATAAGTTCTTATTTTTTTAATTTTTTTATCTTCTATTTGTTTTCATTAGGAACTATGATCTCAGTTGTGTTCTTTTTGATGAAACGATTGATCAACTACTTTCCCATCTTCTGACAGTTGGTGGGAGCCTCTGATAGTAGTCTGCCAATACTGGAATGGTTAATTTTTAATTTTATTAGTTTTTATATGTACTCAAAATTATTTTAATAATAGGAAAATCTATTCTATTTTCATTACTTAGTTTGTTATTGATTTTTGTTTTGTGTTGTTGCACTATAATAATCTGAATTATTTTGTCTGGCATTTGGGTTGTATTTAATTAACTATGGGCAACTAATATTTTGAGTTTATATTTTCTTAGTCTAGATTTATATTATTTTATTATTACTTTATTAGTTTACTAGAAGATTTTTTTTCTAATGACATTACAAGTACAAGCCATTTTTTTTTAATTTATTGTTAAAAAAATAATAAAAACTAACAGAATATGTGAAGATAGTATAATATTTGTACTTGGTCAAAATCATAACATAAGTTTATATGAACTGTAAAATTCTTAAACCTAGTGAAATTACATAGGAGGAATCTCTCAAGAATATTTAATAGTAAAATTTGATACTGATTATTGTTCAATTGTGATGTTCACCTGTAAAATTCACCAAAAAATTAATGTATTGTCATTATTGATTAAATTTTAATTATATTTTTAACATGTCAAATCCACAAATAAAACATAATAATCTTTTATCATATAGATATATGAATTACTGTTTACAATGCATGTATCTTAAATTGCCTATATTTAGAAGTCTCATGTCATGAAATTATAGTGCAACTATTTGCTAATCACTAACACTCTCACATAGATTAGGATATTGAATCAAGTGTTCTGGCACATATTCAGGTAACATAACAACCCGCTAAGTCTAATTATTATTAGAAGAAATACTATATGATTATTAATTTTAATTTATTTTAGTCATTATTTAACTATTATGTTCAATCTAAGGTGTTATTATATAATGTTAAATTATAATTTAAAGATATTAAGGATTGATAATTAAAAATAATGGTCAAAATATATTAAAATTAATTATTATTTAACATTTTTTATTATTATACCCTTTAAATAGGCACATTTTTATAGAGTTTGGTTTCTATAAAGTTTAATATATCATCCTATATATGTGTATCATGAACCTAGAGTTTTCTATTTGATTAAATATAAATAATTATGTCTTTATTAAATTGATTTGGGAGATAATATTTTTAACAAATAGAACAAATTAAAAACCATTGCTCACTTATTTAATGAATTAAATGTTGTGTTTCAACATTTAAGGAATGGATATTATAGAACAAACTTTATTGATTGATATAAATAAGATTATTGCGATAGTAAATTAATTTTACAAGAATCAAGTACATGAGGGTTCTTAATATAGTGAAAAATGTTAAAGTCATAATGCATTAGGTGTATGAACATGCATGTGATTTTAAGATGTAGGAGATTAGACTATTTAATGTGTGTTTAGAAGTAGGTGTATACATACAGATCATATGTTATATCTTGATATAAATATATGTTGTGTTAAATCATTCAATTATTACAAATTATAATATTATTAAAGTTTTACGATATTTACTTACCCAAATGCATGAACTTATTTTAAATAATATAAGAAATCCACTTAATTTTTTTTAAAAAAAAATAATCATCAATAATGTAAATCGGGTTAAAAATATTGGTTGGTGTGCAAATACTTAATATAAATTTATAATTAATTAAAATAGAGTAGTAACGAATTAAATACAATAAAATATTAGTCACACTAAAACAAGTGATTAATTAGAATTTATTATGTTAAAAGAATAATTTCTTTATTTAATTACCATTAAAATACAATTTAGTATTCTAATAAATATTTCTTAAACGTTACATAGATGATTTGAATTTTAAGTATGTGAAGTTATAACCTTAAATGAAATGTCACAAAAAATAACATTAAATGATAAATTTATTTATATAAAAAAACCAGAATAATATTATTTTACAAAAAAAAAAAAACACACTAATATTTTATCTATGGACAATTTATTAAAATAATAGAATAGCACTACAAAGTATGTTAGAAAAAATTTGCACCGACAAAGCTGTTTTATTATATTGTGGAAGGTTAAAAAGAATGAAGAATTATACACAACCAAGTGATTTTGATAACCAAGTCCAACCAAGCACTCCCCACACGCGCGTTTTGTCCCTCTTTTATTACTGCGTTTTTTTTCTTTTTTATTTAGCACGTTAAGAAGAAGAGGAGAACGATGCTGACAGTGGTAATGGCGATGACCACGATGACAGCGACCACGATGGCGATGGCGGTGGCGATGGCGACAGCGACGATGATAACACTGGCAAGAAAATGAAGAAGACGCCGATAGCAGAGAAGAAGATAGCAGCGACAATAGCGACGACGAGGAAGAAGACGAGAAAGAGGAGCAGCAGCAGCGATAGGAGGAGCAGCAACAAGGACAGGAAGAGGTGTAGCAGTAGTAGCAAGAAGATGGAGTACATTTGAGTCCATTTGAGTGGTAACTTCTAATAATTCAAAATTCGTTTCTTTTTTCTATTAAATATCCGTTTCTATTTTCATTCAAAATCCGTTTCTATTTTCATGAAAATCCAATTCAATTTTTGTGAAAATCAAATTTATTTTTTCCATTAAAAATAAAAATCCGTTTCTATTTTCATACAAAATCCATTTCTGTTTTCCTGAAAATCCAATTCAATTTTTGTGAAAATCAAATTCATTTTTTAATTCAAAATCCGTTTCTGTTTTCATTCAAAATCCGTTTCTGTTTTATTCAAAATCCGTTTCTGTTTTCATTCAAAATTCGTTTCTGTTTTTTCAAAACCCGTTTCTCTTTTCATTCAAAATCCGTTTCTGTCTTTTCAAAATTCATTTCTGTTTTCATTCAAAATCCGTTTCTTTTTCATTCAAAATACGTTTCTGTTTTCCTAGAATATCCAATTCAGTTTTTCATCAACAACAACGACACCAACAACAGCAACAACAGCAACAATGTAAACAATGGAGAAAGATGAAGAAGAAAAGGATAAAGAAGAGAAAGAGGAAGAGGACGAAGAAGAAAAAGACGACAGTGACAGCGACAATGATGGCGGCGGCAACGACGACGACGACAAAGATGGCGGCTGCAACGACGATGACGGCGGCAGCAGCAAGGAGAAGAAGATGGAGGCGTTGCAGAAGAAGAAGGAGGAGAGGCGTTGCAGTTGCAGAAGAAGAAGAAGAAGAAGAAGAAGAAGAAGAAACGCATGACGCGCGTGTGGTGATGAGAGTAGGGAAAAAATACTTGGATGAGCTTGGTTGGTCAAATTACTTGGATGTATAGCATTACTGAAAAAGAATGTCTTTTTAAATTATTATTAAGCTTAATTTATATTTAAAAAATCATCAAAATATCTAATTTATGTATGATAATTTTTTTAAAAAAGCTAATGCATTATGAAAGCATCAAATTCACGCAATGCATAAGTTTTTTACTAGTTTTAACTTAGAAATAGAGAATTTAAAAAGATATAAATTATATGTAGTTTAATTAATTTATAATGTGTATTTTATACTTTAATATTTATCTGGATTGTTTTTTAATTAAGGGCAATTGCGTTAAATTTGGATGCGTGTATAAAATAGGATAAACGTGATTTGCAGTCCACATATTAAAAAGTTGATTTGATGATACCTATAATGAGACATAAAAGAAGGAAATGCCAAAAGGGTAATCGTCAAGATAGATAGTGCTGATGCCATTCTACACGCTTTCAACGGTGATGATTCCTTAAACTATATAACAAGTGTCCAAAATTTTTGGATTATTCTTTTGACAAATGCCTTGTAGCGGTAACTACTAATTGGATAGTTCTCTACGCCTTCTCAATCTTATTAGTTTTCTTTCTAGGGAATAGGGACATAATCTTATTCATCAACTACTTCCTCACAACTTTTTCATGTGTCAAAGTTACGTTTGGGGTAGAAATATCTATCCATCTAGCCTTATTTTTTGGTTCAATAACCAGAATTTGGTTATTTTCTATATCAACATTTTCATGTCACATATATAAGATAAGGCAAATATAATGTTAAAAAATATGTGATGGAAATTGTTTCAAGTGAAGACTTGGTTATTCATTGCCTAATTAATTTCAATTTTAGAAAGAAGGAATTATTATTGGGGTATTTGTGATTTGAATTTGTGAAAGAAGGAAAATCAAAATGACAAATTTAAAATTTTTCGATGTTTTTTTTTTCAGTATTTTTTAAAGTTAAAGAAAAAAAACATGATTTTATTATTTTTATTATTTTTTCTTTCATAAAAGCTAAAAATTAGACAAAAAATATAAAATAAAAATGTAAACTAAAGGTACTTTTTTTTTTTATCTTAAATTCTAATTTGCAAACTTCACCTGTTTTTTGGTATATGCTTAATGTTAAGAAAGTTCCATTATTAAGAAATAATCGAATCCACATGCAAACCGATCCATGCAACATTCAAAATCTATTGATTTAAACTGATGGTTGGTCCTTATTTACTATTTATAGACTAATAAACTAATTAATCTTATAAAAATAACAAACTATAGCCTAATAATCCTAATCCAATATGGTAGACATTTATATGTGTGGTTATACATGTATATCAAATGTTATGGGCACTTTAACATAGAGTATTAAAATTTCATATTATTATTTTTAACATAGAGTATTAAAATTTCATATTATTATTATCTCTCCCTTTGTTATTTTTTCTTAATTTTTTTTATTTTAACTACAAAGTTTCATATATTATATGTAAAACAAAAATACGATTAAAAGATAAATATAATTTATTAAAACAGAAACCCCGTTCCGTTCCGTTGCTATCAGGACGACGTCGTGTGTTTCTTCACTCCTATGTTATGTCGAACAGTATCCGAATGTCAGTGATTGATTTAAACGAGAAAGATCACTTTCATGTCCAGTTTGCTTGTCCTTCTCTTAATCATCCCAATTCTAATATTCAATTATTGGAACCGACGATTTCTATCTCAATTATCATTTGAAACTGCCACATGTTGCTCTAACTACTAATATATTATTTTCTATATTTAATTAATAAATAAGATGAATTCCTATTTATTGGTATACTAATACCTATTCTATAGGATTAGTTTAATTTTGATGTATGGTGAAGAGTTTTAATTTATGCACGGTGATTCAATTAAAATTAAATTTACGTGTTTAGATGATTTTAAAATAATGAATTTAAAAATTAATTATTTTATTAATGTATTAAAATAAAATTAATTGGCAACGTAAAATTATACCTACAATTTATGAAAGCTAATTTTTTATTATTTTTTATTGATACATCTAATTATTTAATCACATAGAAAAAAATACTATTTTTTATGCCCTCGCACTAATGATCACTTAAAAGATCTTATCGTATATCATTAAATTTATGCACGGTGATTCAATTAAAATTAAATTTATGTGTTTAGGTGATTTTAAAATAATGAATTTAAAAATTAATTATTTTATTGATGTATTAATATAAAATTAATTGGCATCCTAAAATTATTTTGTACCAACAATTTATGAAAGTTAAATTTTTATTATTTTTTATTGATACATCTAATTATTTAATACCACATAGAAAAAAATACCATTTTTTATGTCGATCACGTTAACGATCACTTAAAAAAATTTATCGTATATATTTAAATGTACGTGTAAATTTATATATACCACTGTATACTTGGATTACCTTCATATATTTTTTGTTTTTTTTTTTCTATTTTGATTTTTGTATTAAGATACATCATTTCAATGCTATACGTAACTATTTTTATGCTATTTTATGTTATATTCATATGTTTTGTAAATTTTTCTGTACTGATATTTATATTTTCCATGTTATAAATGAGATATACGGAGGTGTACGATGGTACATATAGTATTACCGAAAAGTTTTATACAATTAACTCAATTAAATTAAAAATTTAGTTTTGATAAACTGTCAATGTAAAAAAATTTTACACATACATTAAATTACGTAATGTCACATACATAAGTAAAAAATAACTTTATTTTTTATCGATTTCGTGATTTCATGATTGGTCATTTAAAAAAACGAAAGTAATTTTTACACAGTTAGTGCATAAAAACTAAAGTCATATATATATAATAAATTAATAAACATATTGTTCATAAAAATTTATTTAAAAAAAACTCATATATATAGAATAATAAATTAATAAAGATATTGTTCATAAAAAATTATTTCGAATTAAAAACATATCATTCTTTTCACGACAAAATAAAAAGTTTCTTTTAAGACTAATAATTGAGAATTATTTGATAGTGGAGGACAGTGGTGTATCAAGATCCCCTAAAACTTAAAAGTCATAACCTATCCTAATCTTCATGTCAAAATTGTTCTTAATATTTGTGGTGTTATGGCTTTGATATGACTTTGATTAGTTATTAGGAATGAACGTGTAGTCCTTAAAATAATTTTTCCACTAATTAATTTTTTTATGACAATGCATTATTGTCCCATAGCAAGAAAAAAGAAAATGATATGACAAGATGAAAAATAAAATAAATGGACCACGAAGGATTTGGACATGGGAACAAAAACAAACAAAGGTGGACCAAATGATATGATTCATCATTCATCATCCCACTTGTGTCATAGGAGGCCTTCTTATTATTAATGAGTCCTAGGCTTGGTTCAGGAATCTTGCTTGTCGATTTTATTTTCAATTATTGTCACAATTCTAACGTGCTCAAGTTCACCATGCACGAGTTGTATTATAACAGATAAGAGAATAATAATAATTTTGTCGCATATACCTATTTTATATATTATAAAAAATATTTTATTTATAGATCAAAATTGTTAGATATAGATATTTTTTACCCGGGTGCCAATAGTGTTTTTTTTTTTTTTTTTTTTAAATATCACTTTTAATACAATTACAACACAATAATTCTAAACCTGCTAATAAAATTTTAATTTTTTTTCCATAACAACTGAGTTTACTCTTTCATTGCATTGTGTCATCAAATCAAACCCCAGTTATATATGTGACAAGTATATAGTAAAAAGAGTTTAGACCAATAAATTAATATATACACAAAATAATATATATTCAAGTTCTTATATTTTTTAAGAGATGAATAAACTTATCACTTAACGAAAATTGGTTAAAATCAATTATGTTGACAAAGATTTCACCGCAATCAACTTCATTTTTTCTGTCCTTTTTTATTTTGTGTCAAAACTACAACATTCACCAGAAATTAAATCTAGATAACAAGAAAAACCAGATTGCGAAGCGAATTATACTGAATGTAAAAAATGAATGGCAGCTAACAGATATACGATCTTCAATTGATAATGGATCAGATAAGAGAGAAAAATGAGGTTGCTTTGCTTACCCAATGGAAGGAGATGACACTTCATAAGAACTAATTTATTGGCCTAGTAGGGATCATGGTAATGATTTTGACACCATAATCTTCCCAATATCTTAACCTTCAGGATTCCCATCCACCGCCAAATTCATTGTTTGTTAGGCTATTATTCTATTTTGGTGTCGATTATTATTAATTAGGCACTTTTAAAAATATTTAAATTATAAAAAATATGATTTTAAAATCTTCAATCATAATACATGTATATATATTTTCAAGAGACAAGAAATAGCATAATAAAATTACTGTTATATATCATATATTTAAAACCTTGAGTAGCCAAATATATAGTTTTTACTTAATTAGTACAAATAAATATAATGCTAATTATTAAAATTAATAATTAATACTAATATAAATTCTATCTTTTGAGAAATTTAATTAGTACTGAGAATGATGAAAGAAATTCAAGCAGATACACCGAATCTTGATTCATTTGTATTTTTCTATTTTTTTACCGGCCACCCATTTGACATTTTCCCATGAGTTGAATTTATTCCTTTAACTTCTAAATGGGAAAAAGTGCATAGATAAGATAATGACTACACAAGTGAAAATGGATCAGATGTTTCTGGCTCAGAGTTTTAGTGCCCTGTACCTCAAGCTAGGACTTGAATACCTCATCTGAATCTATATGATCCAAGTAGAATAAACTGATGTGGTAACTAAAAATTTATGTTATTCACAAAAATAGTTGTAAAATATACGAGTATATTAAATTGTTTACGAATAAAAAATATAACAATAAATAATTAAATATTATATATTTTTTAAAAAAGTTTTAAAGATCAGACTTTGTTAATATTCTAATAATCTAATTTTCTTACAAGTATGATTAAAAAGAAGAGAACTTTTTTAACTCTTATAATTTGCTAATTTAATTGTGTGTGATGTTTTGTTCTTTGATTAGATGGAATTAGAGAGAGGAAAAAAAAAAAAACTCTTGCAACCAAGGTTGTCAAACTCTATGATGTACATATGAGATGGAGGATATGATGGTTTGAACCTTGAATGCCATAATACAAATTTTTTTTTTTAAAAGGTAAAAAAATGACACTTATTTAGTTTTAAATAAAAAGAAAAATAAACTCTCTAACTCGAGAGTTTTACAGAGTTTATCAAGTTTAAGAAATCTACTCGAGTCTACTAAAAAACAAGTTAAAAGTCGAATCAATTCGTTTATGCTATGTAGACTCATAAATTTAAAAATTTTAAGAGTTAACTCAAGAATTTGACAACCATGTTTGCAACTTTATCTCTTTTCTACCTCATGGTATTGTAATATATATAGAAAGAGCAATAAAACAAAATACAATTCACTTTTTACAAGTGGCCCTTCTGATTGTGAAATGCATGATACAAAAAAAACATGTTTGAGTCCCCATTAATTAAATGGACCACAACATTGGACCCCAATTTTCTCCTCTCTTAGAATTGAACCACACCAATAGCCATGGCTATCCTTATGAACAAGAAGCAAAGGTATATAGTCAAAAGTCCTACCCCCAATGATTTATCCAGCTTCATGTTCTTCTTTGGCAAAATCACAAGGGCCCAAAGAACCCCTCCCATCAAGAACAGAATTGTTTGATACAATGAAGTATCCTTAGGAATAACATAAGGATCAGGGTAATCATTCAATGCTGAGAGAACAAGGGGCAAGCCCAAGCCCATTAAGGTATTAAACATGGGCCCAGCATAGCATCCAGAAATAGCCATTTGGGCCCCATCAGGCCCACCATTCATAGCCATAGCACCATTGGCTATCAAATCACCTAGGGAATTACCCCAAGCAAGGACAGTTAGCCCTAAAATTGAAGGGCTAACCCCAATGATGTTCCCAATTGATACCAAGAGTGAAACAAGCTCCTCAGCAATGATGTAAGTCCATGTCACACTCATTACAAAGCCACCAGATAGCCATGGGAACAAGCACCTCCTTGGTGGGCTACAACTCTTGGTGGTGACACATGCCATGTTGGCTAAGATGATTCCAACCAATGAAGAGGTTAAATAGGTAACTAAGCTGCTCCTTGAACTCGCATTCTCCTTCTGGGTGTTGTAAACTGTTGCTAACAAAACTGGTGCTAGTGTCACTGAGATAACTGCATATGGCTTGGACCATTTCTCTTCACTCACAACTGGAATTGTTAGCCTTCTTGGTAAAGAAAGTGGTAGCTCTAGGATTTGTAGAAGCTTTCCTAAGTGCTTCCAATCCAATATCCTATACTCTGCATGTTTCAAAATATCTGACCAAAAAACAAAAAAACAAAATTATAATTTGAGAAAATTATAATCTTGAATAAGTAATATGATTAATGGACATTCAATACTTACAATTAAATTAAGGGTATTTTTTTAAACAAAATTATTATTAATATTTTAAATATTATTTATTGGAATAAAACTTGTTTATAACAGTATAATGAATGTTTTTTGAGATATCAAATATGTACTTTCATAGAGTGATGTATTAGTCTTTTTGTGAAATAAGTCGAATCAAGTTAAATTATTCTCATCATTCTTTTTTTTTTTTCACTCAAGATTTATTGTCCAACTTAATTAGATTTAGTTAATAAAAAACTTAAACTATAACATTTCACATTTTTATACGTGCGTGGTAACTAATAATTGGTGGTTGTTTTTTTATATACACGGTAATATGATGGAAAAATTTAATATGGAATAACTATAGTTGTATATGAAGAAGAAAATAAAGTTCCTAATGGTGTGATTTACATCATATAACTTGCTAGGGCAAAAAGCTCTTTTCAATTGGGTTAAAAAACACACAAGCCAACAGGAGTGCTTTTACAGAGCTTTTTCGCTCCCAATCAAATTGATTTTTGTCTCTACCAAAAGGTGGATATTTTTCATGTGTGAAGTTTCTTGTTATTCTTAGTGTGTATATTTTCAAATTTTTGTACTCATTTATTTTTTTAACTAATCGTAAATTTATTTTTTTCATAAACAAAATATATTATCTATGTAGCTTTCAAATGCCAAAATGCATGGTGTTCGCGCGCACGCTAGTATTTTTTTCAAAACTTAATTAGGTGAATATTTGGGTGTAGTCCACTGCCAGTTAATTAATATAAGGAATTGATAGTTAATAATTATACTGAAACGAACCGAAGAGAGAGTAATTGATCTTTACCAAAAGTTCCTCTTTGCTCTTCACCATCATCATTGCTTTCTTCAACAACTTTCTCTAACCGCTGGTTCGGTTTCTCATCATCAACATATCCCAACAACGGAATATTCCCCGATTCCAGTAGCGATTCATCCGACGAAGACCCAACTGCAAACTCTACATCACCTTCTTGATTCTCATCATCTCCATACATAAAATGCGTTGCAGAAACAGCACAAACATAAAGAAAATATATAGAAACATAGCAGATCGAACCCAACAATGTGAGTTTCCCAATGGAGATCATGATCAAGAGAACAAAGAGCGAGAACAAGAAGAAAATCACGTCTCTAATGAAACTCGCTTTATCAACAGCAACCTCTTTCTTGCAAACGAGAATGCTTATGATTCCCATGACAGCACTCGAGACAAAGAAAGCGCCACCGAGAATGCTGTTGAGACCGACGGCACCGTCGCTGGTTTTCGTGAAGGAGACGACGCTGGCAAAGAAATCGGGGGCACCGTTCCCTAGAGAGAGAAGGGTAACCCCTGCAATGGTGGGTGATAGTCTTAGGATCTTGGACAATCCTTCTAGATTGTTGCAGAAGTAGTTTGAGGCGGTGTCGCCGAGAAGATAGAACATGACGGCGAGCCATAGAAATAGAAGAGTGTGGCCGAGGATCGGAGAGTTTCCGAGATTGCAATAGAAGATGTGGAGGTAGTTTATGTAGCCCTTTGATCTGCAATCTTCGTGGGTTTGGACGTAGTAGCATTTCGAAGCGTAATCGGAGAATGTATGGAGGTCTGTGCAGCCTTCTACGCTGATGTCACTAGTTAGAAGCCTTGCATGGTTGAACATTCTGTTCTTGGCCGTGGCGGCAGCGGTGGCATTTTTGGAATTGTGATAATTTTCATGACGAATGTTTGAAGGTTGTGTTATTAGGAGGATAATTAGGAAGAATAGGAAGGATATGTTGAGGAGAAGAGTGATTAATTTTCTGAATTTTGCCATGTAATAATAATAAGAAGAATATGTGAGTTTTACATTGGGAGAGAAATTTGTTGAGGATATGGAGATAATAGTTTGATGATAAAAAGAAATATGAGGTGATGATGATGAGAACTAGCTAGGAAGTAGTGTATATGAGAATGAACAAGTGTAGTACCAAAAGGAGAAGGTGAAAGAAGAAGACAGAACTAGGAAATTTAACTTCGAAAAGTTTATGGTAGTACTTGAATTGGATTATAGCAATGATGGAACATACAAGAAAGTTTAGACATCTATTAGAAAATACTACAAGGCAAAAAGGAACAGTGTATTGTTGCCATATCCGAATCCCCCATTCCCATGTGTGGGATTAGAGAGAGTTAGGTATATATACATATATTTGTGTGGATATCAAAGTGATGTACAAATGGGAAGCATGGATATAGATCATCATGACACCAATAGTATGATTAGACACCAAAAACCACCAATAGTGTATGTTTAACATTATTTTTTAATAAAATTATTCACCCACCTTTTCGGCATATACCAGATCTACATTCGTATAATACGATTATTATAAATGAATCACAAAAAATAAAAGCTAGTTAGCACATTATTTTATACAGATGTTAATTTGTTGTCCACTAAAAAATATATAAATAACAAAATCGTTATTTTTTTTTCTGAAGATTCATCATTTCTAAAATGAAGACATTTAATCATAGAAAAATTATATTGCTCCATATTTTTATGAGTTATGAAACTACTTTGTTTTTTAAAATAAAGACATTTAATCATATTTTTAACACGTCTTATATATATATATATATATATATTATTTTGAGTTTATGTGAGCATTTATATAGACTTTTTTTATTTACATTATGCTAAATAAATTTTTTTTTGGAATTCAATAAAGATTAAATTCTGAATTTTCAAGTTGTAAGCTCTTATATTTTATTATGAAATTATTTTTCTAAAAACTTTAAGCTAACAGAGGAGTTGAATGTCGATGAGAAAACATAAATAATTATATTTATTCTCTGACAAATGCTAGATGTACATGCATTTTTATTAATAAATTTTATTTTTCTAAGAAGCTTATTAATAAGGAATATTAGGATAAATCAACATTTTTAATCGGTGAAAAAATAGAAAATTAACTACTGTTGACTCAAATACAAGATAAATATGTCACCAAAAAAGAATACCAGATAAATATAAGGAAAAATATTGGTCATTAATTTTTTTATTTAATTATATTTAAGCACACGTAATAATAGATATTATAAAATAATAATTCACATAAACCAACAATAAGTACTTCTGTGAAAGTTACTTATGAAATGGTGATGTGTATGTCTTTATGTTATGAGACATATGCGCTTGTCTGGTCAGAAGATTAAGTATAAAAAAAAAAAAAATCAACAGAAGAATTATCTCACTTATTGAAAATACTTGAAAACTAATATAAAATTTAGTCACTATACTTGATAGAGAATAGATATATACGGGTTTTGAGAAGAAAAAAAAATTGAATTAAAAATTTATTCTCTACTATAAAGCGAGATCCCATTGTTGTCATTTTATGCGAGTGATGAGTGATTTGTGGGCAAGAAGGTCCACAGAATTAACTTGCGTCAGCCGAAAGCATCAGATTTGTGTGGAGCAAATAAAAGAACATAAAAAGATTAAGCAACGAAGCTTCCAACGTTCATGAAAAAGATTTTAATATCTATAGTTATTGCTCTTTTACATTGTCTTCAATGAAAAAGGGCCATGCATGCAAACAAGGCGCGCAATAGCTACATCGACAAGGGGATGATATCTCTTAGAATTTTGCTAAAATTAAAGTACGAATCACAAAACTAAAAGTAGAAATATTTGCATAAATAAAGTAAATTCAGTAATAAAGATATTAAAAGTAATTTTTCATAAAAATATATGTTTAGCGACACTTTAAAAACGTAACTAATAAAAAAATACAATGTTTTTAAATAAATATAATAATTTTATAATATATTAAAATCAAACCCTACAATCTACTATTTAGAATATCAAAAAAAAAAGACACCAAAAAAAAAAGAATATTAAAAAAGAAAAACTTCATAAAGACAATTACAGAATTATCATTGGAGCATATATCTAATGGATACTATATTATTCATAATTAAACTATTCGTTTCTCTTTTAATGATATATTTATGACTACCATTTTATTTGTACACTAAAATTAGTCACAAGTATGTAATACATATTAAAATATAAAATATACATTAAAAATAATTAAATTATACATATACTTTATATTTTAATGTGTATTATATATGATGGATGATTTTGATATACACTATCATAATCCATACCCATTTGCATATGTGACCCAATTAACCTTTTTCAGATTTCATTTGAAAGTTATTTATTAGAATTGTATATAATAATTATATTTTTTAATGTACATATATAATCGAGGATAACAAAAGGAGAAAAAGTTAAAATACATGAAATCCCACTATCTTTGCCACATTGATAATCATCACCTCTAGTTTAGTTTCCAAAGATGGAGCACCTCTAAAAAGTTTGGTTAAGGAAACTTCCCAAGAACAATAATAAGTTCATAACAACATTAATTCACATTTGTTAAGGAAGCTTCGTGAGAATGTACAACAAATACATGCAGTTAAATTGGTTGGTCGGTTGGTGTTGGATTATATTCAATATAGCAGTACACCAATTTATGCTAGATGCTATAAAATTGTTGCTGTATCTCTGACTAATAGCATACAATTTTTGAACGAAGAGAAAAATGCGAGAGAGATAATTTAAATATGATATCGATATTTTTATAATAAATTTTTTTAGACTTTGAGCCTTTTTTTCTTGTTTTCCATATTCAATGCTCACAAAAGAAAGTATATGCGTTAAATCTAAAACGGTTTGTGTTTTTTATTTAATAGGAAAAATTACCAAAACTATCCACGAAAGTTTCGAATACTGACAAAACTACCCACGAAAGAACGAAACAAACTTTCTACCCACGAAAAATGACTTCCGTTTGACAAATCTAACCAAACGTTATGTTGCTGTTAATGGCGTTAAGTGGGTGTGCCAGGTGTGATGTTAACTGCTGACTTGGAAAATAATAATAATTTATATTTTTTAAAATAGTTTTCGGGCAAAATTGAATTGGGGCAAATCTCTCACTACTCTCACTCACCTATCTCGACCCCTTCACTCACACACACTCATTCACGCAGAAACTCACCATGCCCTAACAGAGATAGCCCCCTTTCCATTACCTCCGCCGGATTCCGTCGACGACACTTTTGTCATCCCCTTCTGTCGCTGGTGCTCGGCTGTTCTTCGGCGCATGTGAAGAGACCGAGGCCGACCCTTGCTCGTGTCGTCGTCCTCGGCGTCAGCTCGTGGGGGTTTGGTCTTCGCCGCCAATAACTCGCCGTAGTCGGTCCCTTGCTGTCAGTTGCAGCAGCCGTCCGTTCCCTCTTTACTGGTAAGTGGAATTTCTGTTGCCTTTATCTTCTTCGACTGCCCTTCCCTTGGTTTATGGATTCCACTATTTTATAATTTTTATTATTAAGATGTTCATCTTCTGCCTAGCCTTTGGTGTTGTTTTTTAAATATTTGTTTTTGTTTAATTTGTTATGATTGTATAGCCACTGTATGGATAGGTTAGTTTTTTGAATCTGTTTTTGTTTAGGAATTTCAAATAGGGTATGTTTTTTGGAAGATCCTCTGTCCTTTAATTTTGTGATGATCTTCCTAAACAAATTATTTTGTGTTTGCCTAATCTGAACATTAGGGTTTTGGTTGGTTACTGCCCTTGTTTTTGTATAGATTGGTTAATGTTTTGCTATTCAAAAGTGTGGCTGTGTTTGTGTATTTGGACTGAATTTGGAATGTTATGCTATTATGCACAGATGGCAGATTCAAAACATATCAGTTTGGTGATACATCATAGAGGCAGATTTGAGACTGATTCAAATGGAGTATTTGCTTATGTTGACGGTGAAACAGAAATAGTGGACTGGGTTAATGTGGATAAGCTTAGTGGAGAGTTGATCAAGGATATACTCAGTAAGATAGGCTATCCATCGATATGTGAGCTTTACTGGTTGCAACCTGGGATGGATCTTGCACACAGGTTGAAGCTCTTGAAGTATGACAGGGATGTTATAACCATGTATGAGGCTGTTGAGAACAATGGAGATGAGATTGAAGTGTTCACAAAACATCCCATTAGCGTCCCTGTGGTCGCTCAAGAGTGTGTGCCAGATGTGGGTGTAACCAATGATTCTCCGCCTGTTACGCCATCAAAGGGTAGAAGAAAGGTTCGTGCTAAGAGAACACCAACCCCGAAAAAGGCGCAAGGTCCGAATAGATCTCTATTTCCTGGTGAAGGTAGTAATCATGAAAATGGGGGCCAAGAGGATTTGAGTGCCCAACCTGCGAAGACAAATCAACCCCTTAACCCGCTGCCTCCTGATTACTCAAGAAGAGACCTGAATCTCTTCTCCCAACCCCCACAAACACCCACCGAGCAGCAGGCAGAGCCTAATGAGACTAACCAGACACAACAAGGTTCTGCAGAATCTGCTGTTCCTCTGACAAATCAGGCTCCTTTCTCCTCATCAGAAGTTCATACAGCAGGGTCCGAGTCTACTCAACCTCAAAATCTGCACAAGAGGTCTTTGGGATCAAATCGGACCCCAAATTCATCTGAAGTTCCATCAAACGAACTCCTCACATGTAACGTCCCAATACTAGCAAATCACGCCGCGGTCGTAATTTACAAGTACTGAGGCTTACTGACCCTTTACTTTACCTTTCTCCGAAATACGGTTTTTTTTTTATATACTGTAATTTAATAAAAAAAAAAGTAGAGCCATTGAATCATAACTGAACTATAAAATATTAATAATAAAATACATTACAAAATACTTGGTTCAAGACTACATAAATTATACAACATGTGAAGTATTTGTTGCATAAATAATACATAACTCTATCTAATACAATAAACACCTACTTCTCCTTTTACACATATACCGACACTTGACATTCAGTGGAGAACTTCTACACTTGACTTACCAACTTCGGATATCTTCCAGAAGTGAACCTGCATCTGAAAAATAGGAGAAACATACGGAATGAGAATCCCAACCACTGGATTCTCAGTACGGTAAAGGCTCCGTAACTACATAAA
>JASCZI010151208.1:7555-27757 GCA_036250425.1 Stylosanthes scabra
AAGGAAAAATGAGTGGGTGAGGAAGAAAGATGCCATGTATGCACGATGCAAGGTGGGACACCAAACTTGGTGTGAAAACACCAAACTTAGTATGCAAGAATGCAATGACATGTTATGCAAGATGACAAAATTCTTTTAAAAAAATGGATGAATGGGATGGGGATGATGATGATAATGATGGAATGTAGCTCTTCGGAGTCAACGTTATACGTGATGTGCTCCACGTATAACGTGTAATTTCTGGAGCAAAAATTGGGTTCATGGATTGTGGCCATGTTTAACGTGAGAATTCACGTCATCCGTGGGTGAGATGCAAATGTGACAGAATGTAGTCCTTAGACTCACGTTATATGCGACACTTCCCACGTATAACGTGTAGCCCCTGGACCAAAATGAATGCAAATATGAATTTGTCACGTATAACGTCCAGAGGGACGTTTAATGTGATGTATGTATGCAATGCATATGGCTTTCTTCTTCCTTCAATTTGATGAATGGTCTTCTTCTTCCACTCCTTTGTGATGTAGAACCTATGTGAAAGAGATACAATAGGAGGTTAGAGATAAGATTAAGATGACTACTTCTATGGAAGAAAAACTAACAAACTATTAAGGATACTATGGTTGGGTTGCCTCCCAACAAGCGCTCTTTTATTGTCATTAGCTTGACATTATGGCCTTCTCATGGTGGATCAATCTTGTAGGCTTGACCTCTTTAATCCCAAACTTCTTCATTACAGATAGTGGCATGAGATTAATATTGGACCCAAGATCACACAGGGCCCTTTCAAACATACTGTCTCCAATGGTGCAGGGAATATGAAAACTACCCGGATCTTTCTTTTTGGTGGGCAAGTTTTTCTGAATTATGGCACTGCACTCCTTGGTAAGCACTACGGTATCTCCCTTTTTCAAATTTTTCTTCTTTAACAATAGCTCTATTATATTTTTGACATAAATGGGAGTCTCTTCCAGATGTTTCAGCAAAGGGATATTCACTCTCAGGCAAGAAAATACTTCCAAGAAATAGGAGAATGGCCTTGTATGCTTCTTCGAAGATTGTGGTGGATGATGGATGACTTCTTGGTTCTTTATTTCTGCCACATCTTCTAGTTTCTCTGTTGGGGCTTCTTCTGCTTGCACCTCTGAAACTTCATAGGGTTCCATTTTAGGTTTTATTGTCCATTCACTAGCTACACTTTTTATTTTTATTACTTGGTTTTTTATTTTACTGTTACTCTGTCGAACTTCAGTTTTAATCAAATCATTTTACCATTATTTTGTCCGTTTAATTTCCTGCAAACTACAATTTTTTTTCTTGCTTTTATGTTTTCCGCAATTAGTGAGTAGAGTCCTATAGTGTCTCGGCTGTGAGGTAAGATGTGCAAATTACCAGAGCTGCGAGTCCCCAATGGATCAGAAGGGAAAGAACGGGTCAAGCCCGTAATGCTATCCGAAAGACACCCCTGCTAGCATAGTGGCAGTTCCTTACCGTACGTGGTTCGCCACGGTGACAATAGGCACAAGTGCTTGGGGACCTGGTGACAGCAGGTTTGACCCGGTAACAGCGGGGACCCTATAGAGTTTGTCAGTCCTGGGCATAGATCAGAGACTCCATATTCAGCTGAGATAAGCGCAAGTGGTCCTGGTGACAGCAAGATTGTACCGGTGACAGCGGGTACTCTTGGGAGTCGGGTGTTGAATCACGAACTCCAAGCAACACCTGCACCTATGTGAGTTGAACTCGGTATTGTTGGTTCGTTGCCACACAGCTAATTAGTCAAGGATGTGCAGAGGTTCCTCCTAGGGGGTGTATAATCGATCCGGGACATAGCAGCAATGATAGCGATGCACAGTATTTCAACTCACGGCCGGGATACTCCTTTAATTATCAGAACCTTTACCGCCTTTTACTTCTTTTAATTGCTTTCAATTGCTTTCAATTACTTTCAACTGCTTTCAACCTGCGAACTGCTTTCAAACAAACTCAACTACAACCAACCCTAATGAAAGACAGACTTTCCCTTTCGCTTCCTGAGCAGAACGACCCAAGTCCCATACTCGGTATTTTGGTTGCACCCTGTGACACCTCTTTTTAAAACGTCCCGACGCAGCCCATGAGGGGAGCGGTGCTTTCAGCTACAACGTCGAAAGCATCCACACCCGAGTGGGCGTGTCAGGTTCCCCTACAACGATTCCTTCTTGTTTTCAAAAGATAAAAAAGGAATTCCGGACTAAAATTGTTTGCGATATCAGGACGGCCATCGCGATAACATAGACAGTCATACGTTTCTGTCAGAAACCATACTTCTCTGTCAGAAACGAGAAAGCAGAAAGATGGGGTCTTACATTCTAATGATCGCAACTCAACCTCCCACTTATGATCTCTCGTAGGGAACAAGTTACCCATACATCTTCAGTTGTCCCTCGATCCTTGCTGTTGGTTTGGATCCTTCGAGAAAGCTGCCTCATCCACATTCAGAGCAAACACTCTACCAGCTGGCTGCTGCCTCTGAGATGATTGCCCCGGTCTACTCTTCCATGTACGACAATCTCTTGCTAGGTATCCGAGCTTTCCACAGTTGTAACAATTGCCTCCCCCAATCCTACATGGCTCATTACCATGGAATCTTTCGCACATCTGATACGCTCGTCCTTGTTGTCCTGCATCAACATCAAATAAAGAGATAACTACTGTTTTGATCCTTAAGATTTCACCTGAAAATAAATTTCGTTCCCAACCTTTTTTTAGTTCAAAATGATCCTCAAACTTTAAGATTTGTTTTTTATTACAAAAAAAACCCTTTGTTATCCTTCTCATTTCTCTCTTCCGCATCTACTTTTGCAACCCCTTTTTGCTCCGTCTCCCTTATTCCAGCTCTTCTTATTTCTTTATTTATTCATCGTATTTTTCTTTACCTTCTTCATCATCATCGTATATTATCAAATACTAAAGTAAATAAGTTTACCCAATATCTAAAATAATATTTTCATGTCAGGGCTCCGTGAAAAAACAAGTCAAAAAAAGAATAAATAAATAACAAAAATCCTTCTCCTAAACATGTATCACTTCTCATGGTCTCTAGAGCCTTCACATCAACCACTACTTCTATCATGAAGCTTCGAAGAGGTTTGCAATCATTGGGGATGAATTAGCAATAATCCCCAAAAGGGTTGATGCACCACACAAATGAGTCATTCTACGAAATTGGATGGCATCAAAATCCTTTTTGGTGAGACATTTTTTATGGCAGAGGGAGAGAGCTCAACAATCCAAGGGGAAGAACCACTCTAGTTTAGACCCTCAGTGGTTTTTTTTTTTTTTAAGATGATGCTATGATTTGGTTTGTTTTTTGCTTTTATTTATTAGGTAAAGTATGATTTATATCCTTAATATTTGCGAAAAGTTTTAAAAACACTCATAATATTTAATTTGATTCAATTTTATCCCTAACGTTTAAACATGTTTTCATTTTATCATTTTTATCAATTTTTTGTCAATTAAATTTTTTATTCCAATTATACCCCTAATAATCACATCACATTCTCTCTCATCTTTTCTCATCTTCAACGTACCCTACTTCTCTCCCCTTCAATCATCCATATTATCTTATTCTCAACCCAACACTACCACACCTCCTTCCCCACTTGCAAGTTTTCTAGATCGTGACTCCACTTTTCCATGTTTCTATTTTCTTAACTAGAGTATTCCCTTGGGCGTTGCGCGTGAGTGTTAAATCGATAGTATAGCTACTTTAAATTTTGTTACGATATTATCTTAAAGAATAAAATACTTAATGTCAATGACAGAATTATTATGTCTTTTTTCTACATTTACCTTTTACAAAACCTAAATTGAAAAAAAATGTCTTTTTTCTATAAATTTTTTTAAGTTGCTAAATCGTTTTGCAATCATTATATCATAATATCTTTAGGTCAGCTCACTAAATTAGATAATTGTCTAATAACTAACTTATACTTTGATAAAAAAAATTTAGTCATGCACTAATTGGTTTCATAAAAATTCAAAAAATTTTAATTAATAGCAAAATTTTCTTCCAATTTTATTTTCCTTTCAATTTTAATAATAAAATTATCCCCTAAATTTTTATCTTTCATTTAGTAAACATAATATTTCAAATTTTATATTTGAAATCAAAAATTTTTTATGGTAAATTTCTTTTTAAATTTTTATATTTTTTCTTGTAAATTTAATGGTTGAAAATTTTAATTTGAAATTAATAAATCTTATTTCTTTCGTAAAATATTATCTTATTTTTTTATATATCTAATTATTTAAAATTTAGAATTTTTGTGTGTGGGGTGGGAGAAAAAGAATGTGAAAAAAACACTGTATAAATTATTTCTTAATTGATGTTTTGAATCCCGTACTATGATGAACTGGAACACATTACATGGTCCTCTATTTAATAGTGCATTCCCTAGAATGCGCTGAGGTGATGACAAGCGTCAATTAATTGGAAAATAAAGCATTTGTGCTAAGCTTCTGAGGACTTGACACTTGTCATGTAGAGATATTATTATTATTGGATCTTTATATAGTGAGGATATGAGTTTTATATTAAATGCAATTTCGAAAGAGATTAATTTGATCATTACGCAATAAATTGTGAATGAGTTGTAAATTAGGGTTTGAATCATTGGTGATGGTTGGGGTTGACTAGTGGTCACTATATGAACAGGTGTTGCTGCTGCACGATAGGTTTGTTGCACGATAGGTTTACTGAGCTTAATGTAATAATAGGAGATAGTGAGTTGCTGATTTGATGATTTAATCCTTATTTGCCTCCCATCTCTTGTAATGTTTGGTTCAGGACCTTCTTGTTATTTTTGGGAGTTAAGATTATCTTTCATTTGTATTTTATTATCTACGGTCTTGAAATGGGAGACACAAGTTCAAATTGTGGCTCTTCCTGTGTACTTTACTCCTTCTTGAACAATAATTAATCACATACATCGTATTAACATGTGTTAGAACATAAGAGATGTGATTAAAGAGAAGATATATTATGAATTGTTGTGTGTAATATAACATACAAGCTCTCTATTTATAGAGCTAAACTCAACTACTATCATAAATGTATAGCTACTCAACTACTCTCATAAATATACCTAACAACTAACCATCTAACAACATTAATATCTCTAATATCCCCCCTCAAACTCAAGTTAACACTTGAGTTTAACACTTGAGTTTGAAACTTATTCAAACAACGCATAAGTAAAACAACGAAAGGGCCATAAATAGACGGGTGAGATTGCAGGATGCAGACGAAACTGCCATGGAGAGATGCAGACAGAATTATCGTAAAGAAACGAGCGAAAACTGCCGAAGATATGGTGGCGAAACTCCCACGAAAAGACTGGCGAAACTACCGATATATATGGAGACGGAACTCCCACGCAAAGACTGGCGAAACTGCCGGAGATGTGAGACGGAACTCCCACGGAAAGACTGGCGAAACTGCCGGAGATGTGGAGACGGAACTCCCACGGAAAGACTAGTGAAACTATCGAGATAACTAGCGAAAACTGCCGGAACAAGATCAAGAGTACCTGATAAACACCGTTCCGACGGGTAATTTCATAGCATTAATTGACAAATTATCCTTCTCTCACCACTTAAATACTAGCAAAATAGGCTTATTTGTGTTTAATTGCTCCTTAGGGCTTAAATTATGAAAACATGCATTTTTTGCCATAATTTGCTATATATTCACTTACTTACTTAATTTCCATTCCACTCGATACCTTGATGTGTTTGTTCAAGTGTTTCAGGCCTAGATAGGTTAGAATCGGATTGGAAGTGGCCAAGAAATGCAAAAGGAGCAAGAATGAAACGATGCGTAAGGGAGCTATTGTCATCGGATTGGAGCAAACTTGGACTCTTTGGAAAGAGGAATTCAATACCTACAACTCTCATGTTGAACACTTTGTCTGGTTCAAAGTGATTCTATGAGAAATTCGCATCCAAAGATCAGTGCGCAGAAATTTCCTAATGTTGTCAATCCTGACCTCTTGTCACTAATTTGGGCATAACTTAGGCTACAGAGGTCAAAATGACTTGGTTTCAACGTCATTGGAAAGCTAACATCCAGAGCTTCACAACGATATATAATAGTTCTATATCCGTACGCATGTGGACTCAATGCGTACGCATCCAAATCAGGAGTGGCGCGCACGGCACGTTTCGTCACCTATGAGTACGCATCTGTTTCCTATGTGTATGCATCCGAGCGTGGACAGCAAGCAAAATGAAGGCCAAAAGGGAATTTCAAGCCAAATGGAGGCCTATAAATAGAGGGCATGCTACCCAATTCTCCACACACCTTCTTGAGCCCCTTTTTGGGGCTCTAAAGCCTTGAGAGTTTTCGAGGGAATTTATGTTCCCCATGTTCTCTTAGTTAAATCATTTTAGTTCTTAAGATTTCCGTTTCTTGTAGCCACACTAGCCAAACATTTTATTGCTTTTATTGTCTGTTTATTTTTCAGTTACTTTGTTGAATTTTAGTTTTAATCAATTTACTTTACTGTTATTCTGCCGATTTCAAAATTGCGATATTTACATTTTACTGTCGTTACTCTGTCTGTTTACTTTTCTTCAAACCGCGATTTTTACATATTGTTATGCTGCCTGTTTATTTTCTTGCTTTTATAATTCCCGTTAGTAGCGAGTAGAGTCTCATAGTGTCACGGCTGTGGGATGAAATGTGCAAATGACCAGAGCTGCGAGTTCCCCAATGGATCAGAGGGGAAGGAACGGGTTAAGCCCGTAATGCTGTCCGCAGACACCCCTGCTAGCATAGTGGCAAGTTCCTTACAATACGTGGTTCAGCACGGTGATAACAAGCACAAGTGCATTGGGACTTGGTGACAGCACGTTTGACCCGGTGACAGCGGGGACCCTATAGAGTTCGTTCAGTCCTAGGCATAGATCATAGACTCCACAGCCAGCTTAGATAAGCACAAGAGGTCCTGGTGACAATAGGATTGTACCGGTGACAGCGGGTACTCTTGAGAGTCGTGGGCTGAGTCGTTAACTCCAATGCAACACCTGCACCTTTGTGAGTCGAACTCGATATTGTGGGTTCGTTGCCACACAGCTAGTTAGTCAAGGATGTGCAAAGGTTCCTCCTAGGGGGTGTATAATCGATCCGGGACATAGCAGCAATGATAGCGATGCACAGTATTTCAACTCACGGCCGGGATACTCCTTTAATTATCAGAACCTTTACCGCTTTTTACTGCTTTTAACTGCTTTCAACTGCTTTCAATTACTTTCAACTGCTTTCAACCTACGAACTGCTTTCAAAAAAACTCAACTGCAACCAACCCCAATCTCTATCGTAGGATGTCCTTCCCAGGGTAGTCAAGGGAATAGTCCAAAAGTAAAGTTCTTTTCTCTTCATGCTATTGGCTTCTGTCGTGTCTTTTGGCGAGGATAACAGACTTTCCCTTTCGCTTCCTTATCAGAATGACCCGAGTTCTATACTCGGTATTTTGGTTGCACCCTGTGTCGCTTCTTTTAAAACGTCTTGACGTAGCCCATGAGGGATAAGGTGCTTTTCAACTACAACAACGAAAGCATCCACACCCGAGCGGGCGTGTCAGTACCACAAAATTGAAAACAACAACGTCAGAGCAGAATTTGGTAAAACAGATGGCAAAATTGAAAAGAAGACACCAAAAAACTTTGAAATGGGTCCCACTATGTGTGACATGCCAGCAGCCACATGGCACTGCCACGTCAATAGTGAAATGACACATGTCATCTTAAGAGAGGATGTGAAGCCAAATCAGCATCATGACGTGGCATGAGTAAACATAGAAACGAATCAGATCAACTTTCTGGTTTGACCATGAAACATCGAACCGGTTCAGGAAGAACGAACCGGACCAAGGAGGTTTGAACCAAACTGGTCTGAAGGAAATAATCTGAGCCATTGATCTGGTGAACGAATCCAACGGTTTAGAAGTGAAAACCAAAAATGTTATTGGGTTAGTTGAGATCAAGGAGGAAGACGGTGAAGATGATGTGATATATTTAAGGGTGTAATTGAAATAAAAAATTCTATTGACAAAAAATTAAAATAAAGCGCAAAATTAAAATTTATTTCGAATGCTAGGTATAAAATTAAATCAAATTAATTGTTAGGATATTTTTGAAACTTTTCGCAAATGTTAGGAATATAAACCATACTTTATCTTTATTTATTTATTCATAATTATTTATTTATTTAATTCTATAACAAAATATAAGATTATTTTTATAATAAAAAAAAATTAAAGGACGATTTTAAATAAATATCAAAGTTTCAGAACCATTTTAAACCAAAAAAAATGTTAGACAAAATTGATTTTCAAATAAAATCTTAGAAATCAAAATAATAGTTATCCCCTCAAATAATTATTCATTTACATTTCCATTAGATTTAGTTGCACATTATACTCGCTGCATCCAATTCAGTTCCTCTCTCCTTCCACTCTACCCACTCATTTTCTCCCCCATGGCTTGGCAATCCCATTTATCCAGTCCACTGGCAGTGTTGCTTAATCTTAACATTAGTTCTTCCTCTTTCACCCACACCTCTTCCAATAAAAAATGTAGTGCCTCTTCTAAACCCGCTAACAATGCCTCTCCTTCACCCATCCCCTCCCACCAAAACTATCTCAAAGCATATTACATTTTTGGCCGGGTTAGCAAGATGGACACTGATAGAATATTTGTTCATCTTTGGCCGTGGCTTTTACCCAATTTTAATATTTTTCACGTTAAAAATGGTGCAAGTTATTATTTATGTAATAGTGTTCAAGGATACTGTAATGTATTATTTATTGAGATGTATATACATTGTTAACATATACAGTTGTCGATTTACGTATATGGTATTGTTAATTTATATAACAATTATTTTTTATCAAAAATATGTTAGAAAAGATGCTCGAACTCAAAATTTCTATCGAAAAAATGAGAACAAATCTCATTTGAGTTATATCTGATTGGCTACGGTGACTATTTACAAATAGAGTTTTTCATCAAATTTATTTCGGAAAATAAGTCGGATTTCCGCTGATGTGCATACACCAGCTAATTTCCCAACAATTCATACATACTTCAGACATATTAATTTGCACATAGAGTTGCGTGGATTGGATTTCAGCCATATACGTATAGAATTGACATTTTACTTTGTCAACGATATTGATGCACAGATATGGGTCACCATGTCTTTGTCAAAAGGTCAGTGCTCTGATTATTGCAGTTAAAATGAGATATCTTACTTAATGGAACTCGATTATTCGCTTGAAATGTAACAAATCCTGTCATTTCAGGAAGTTCAAGCAGCATATATCAAACTCAAAAACCGAGAAAGATCTTGGGGGCATTGCGGTGGCACCATGCTTTCGGAGATACATTTTCTTGTGTGGAAATAAATCACTTTTGATGTAGAACCAACAACACTTTCTAATTATAAGGTTTCTAGATATAATTAACGCTCCCGAACCCGAAATCCTTTGAATACATTGGTATGTCCAGAAAAATAATGAAAGCAAGGGAACACTTTTTCAGTAATATATTATTGGTCATCTCTTTTGGTTACTGATGCAATATCAATATTAACTTTTTTTTCCCAGCCAAAAGGAATTCATTCAAAACTGCTATATTTTATTAGTAATTGATCTCAAAAAATTAAGAATATATATCCAAATTAATTCCTAAGGAATTTTAAAGTGGACATTTTGGTTCCTAATAAAATTAATAACCAGATTAGTCCCCAATGTTAGTAGACGTCAGATACTTTAGTCCTTATTTCGTCTTGCAATTTCACGTGTCACGTCAGATCGGACCGATATTGATCGACGCATTGACGGAGAAGATGAAGGAATGAATAAAGTGTTTAACATCTACTAATGTTGGGACTAATTTGATAATTAATTTTGTTAGGGATTAAAACGTCCACTTTAGAATCCTTTAACAATAATTCTATGTGAACAAGTGGTTTTGGCCAACTAAGTGCAACCAAGTGATTTATTTTTATGCTAAATAGAAGACTAATTTGGTGTCAAATAGAACTTTATTTAGGTTCACTTTTTATACTATTTGACACCGAAATAATATTTTGTTTTGCATAGAAATAAATCACTTGGTTGCACTTAGTTGGCCAAAACCACTTGTTCAATTAGCATTACCCTAATTAAAATTAGTTTAATAAACTATTTAAAATGTGATATTTTCGAAAATGGCCTAGTGCTTGAAAGGGCAAAATCATCATTTTGGAATTATCTTTTTCAAAACTGTTTTTGCTGTAGCTAGATATATGTGTCAGTGTCAAAATACAATTGGTTTGGCTTTAAAATGTTTTGAAATGAATTAGTTATGAATATTTTCGTAAAATAGTGCATTTTGGATTTTAAGAAAATGGTAGCAAGGGTAAAATCGTCTTTTAAACTTTGTCTTTTTCAAAACTGATTTTACAGTAGATAGATATATGTGTTAGGATTAAAATGAATTTAGTTTGGGTCAAAATTGTTTTAAAATGAATTTTTTATACGTGATTTCGTAAACTATTGTATTTCGGGTTTTCAAGAAAATATTGACAAGGTCAAAAATGTAATTTAATTAAATATCTCAGTTCTGGAAATTTTTAAATAAAATTATGTTTTATTAAGATAAATAAAAATATTAAAAATTATATTATATTAATTATAAGTATTTTCAATTATAAAAGGTTTTGATATAAACTAAATATAAAATAGTAATTTCCTATACTATCAAGAATAATATAATTTGGATCAAGTATATGTATAATATTTAATTTATAATGAGATATGATTGTTGAAAATTTATAATTTAAAAGATGTTTTGATATATCATAGAGAGTTATTACAATTTACTATAAATAATTGTTTAGTACTTTCGGTTATAAAAGCTATTTTAATATAAAATAATATTTAACTTAGTAAATTCCCAAAATTATAATAAATGATGTATTTTGATAAATATCTAATGAAGTTATTTTAAATTTAATAAGAGATTTGGTTTCGAAAAATTAAGGAGGCATTCCTTTTTTACAAAAGAACTTAATTTGCTAAAGTATTAAATATAATAATAAAACCATAATTTCATATGAAACCTATTTACCTATAATGATAAAGTATTTTGATGAAGACTAAGCTTAGGTCTTAGCATTAAGAGGAGTTTGGAGCTTTTTTCACAAAAGATTTAAATAATAACAAAGACCCAAATTTAAAAGAATAAACCTAGATGTGACGGTTGAAATCGGTTTGGCTTGGTCGACTATAGTATGGGCTGAGGCGATAAACCGGGTTCCTTTCTTTGGGACGGGTTCGGCATAAGCCGATCTTGTTCTCTTGAAACAGATTGGTTTCGTTAGATCAAATATCGGTTTTTTCGGACTTGGGTCGAGTTAGACCGGTCGGTTCAACTAAGTCATATAGACCGAAGGATTTTCCGGCTACAAATGAGATACGGTTCAAGGAACCAGGCGTTGAAAGATACATTTGAATTGTTGAGTGAGACAAGGACGTGGGTTTTGTCCCGCTTGCATAATTGTTGTCATTGAGGGGTAAGGTTTTAAATGATCATTCGTTTCTCACTGTCAATGCGGTCGTTTTCTCTCTATAAAATGGTGATGGGATCCTCATTGCTGTTCCAAAGTCAATGAGTAAAGCTGGGTTTTACACCACAACGTACTTGGGATACGAAGCATACTCAAAAGGGCAGTACGGGCCGCTTTGGATGAGTCCATGACATTCGATAGTGGAGAAAACATACTTGGGATTTATTCCTAAGTACTCTTCGGGTGCGGGAAGACAACCGACACATGTGCTCATGGCCTGCACTAGAATCAGGCATGCATCATACTTGATTGCGCATTTGCTTGTGTTTGTTAGTCGCATTTATTTAGGTTGATTGATTTGCTTGTGTTTTCTTTCTTGGTTTTCTCTACTATGAACAACTATCTGTTTTCCCCCTTGATATATGAGTTTTACCTACATGACATAAGCCCTAGGATAGTTTAGTTGACTTAGGCGTCGACTGGGAACGTTAGGTTCTCACCCCCGTCTTCTTTCTTTTACCCCACATGTAGATTGGAAGTGGCATCATCTACTACGAGTACGAAAAACGTGAGAAGTTCAAGGATTACGACTTGAAAGCCGATGCGGACCTAGGAACCTTCAAGATTCGGCGTTATCACTTCGATGGTGAATCTTTCGTTCATCCTCTCCATGGCGTTAGGTTTGACCCTGATTGTCCGTGCGAGGTCCCTATCGAGGCGTTAATGGCTGACCAACCCCTTAGTTCCTCCAGAGATAGGAAGTCTTCTACCCGAAGGTCTCGTTCTTCTAGACGTTCGAGTCCAGCGCCACATTACTCTCCAAAGGGAATGTCCTCGACTCAGCGAGTGACTTCGCCTTCTCCCTCTAAGGCTTCTAGTTTTCTTCGTCGTAAGGTGGCTAGTAAGACGTTCAGGATGCCTAAGAGTTGGGAACTCATTCCGCCATCCGAGGGTTGGATGTGTGAAGAAGACGAGGAAGAAAAGGAGATTGGCGGGATTAAACCCTCTATTGAGAAGAAAGAGGCTAACGAGTATGAAGAAGAGGAGGAAGATCCGGAAAAAGAAGATCCCGAGGAAGAAGTTCTTGCTTCTACCTCTTTACCTATGGACATCGATGCCACCGAGGACTACCTACAGTTCATCGAGGAGTTGGAGCGCCGTCCTGAGTATTCTCCAATCCGTAGTAGTAACGCTTCAGTACCGGATTCGCCCGAGGATCCATCAGACCGACAGTCCGACGGTCATAACACTTCGAGTTATGATCTTTCTGGAGTTTGGCAACCTCTATCATCGGGTCCGAGTCTTTAGAGTGCCTCGTCTTGTTAGCACATAAGAGGCTTAGGATGTTATTGTCATTTCCTTCTTGTTTTAGTCCCGCGTCCTAGCACAGGGAACCGCTGCAAGGTCAGGCTGGGATTTCTTGTTGCAAGTTTGGTACCTAAGTATGTACTAATGTTACTCTATATATATATATATATATATAATCCTGGAATTTCTTCGCTTATCTTGAAGAAATTTCTTTTCCTAGTTATCTTTATATGTTTGACGCGATAACGTTTTAATCCTGACAGGTTTTAATTCACGATCATAGACTTTGGCGCGTCACATCGAAAAGCGGGATGTTACAGAAACTATAAGACTTCTTAATGTAAGAGAACATAACAAAGTCCCAAGTTACTAAGAGACCCTTGAGTGATGGTTATAACCAATTCAGTTTAGTTGGATCGGGTCGCTAAGACTTCAACATTGATGTGTATGGAAGATTTTTACCAATTCTAATTATATGGGTTGCATCATCATTTTTTATATCGTTTATATATCTTCTAGTCCGATTCTGATTTTTTTTAATTGTGCTTGGTTGTAATTGTTTGCACTATATACCTCACCTCCTTTTATAATGACCAAATGAGTAAAGGAAAGAGAATGATGGTGAATGGAGTAGAGAAGAAGACAAGTAGTCAAGAAACTGAATGAACATGAAGGTAGTGATAAGAAGAAGTAAAGGATGACGGTGAGAGTACAAAGAGGGAGAAAAGATTTAGAATAAAGGGATGAATATGTATTATTATTAACTATAAACCATTTAATATTAAAAGGTTAATGATAATTTATTTAGCCAGCACTAAATAAAAGGTTAATTATTTTTGGTCAATGAAAAAAAATATTTGTAAGTAAAAGAAAAAAGTTAATTTTTTAGCATTGAAAAAGAAAAAGTTAATTTATTTCTTTCTTTTTTCGTCAAATAGAAATCCATCATCTATAAAAAAGAAGACATACACATATACAAAAAAAAACCACCAAACACATAACCCAAAAGTCTAAACCACCCGCAAAGTAGACCAACTCACCAAATATTAACATGTCGGGTGAATAAAAATATGTTAATAAATCCCTCTCACTACCCAAAAATACATAAGGCCGAGTCTAATTTCCCGTTGTCACCTATACGGCTATACCATATTCATTAAAGGGTCCAATTTCATAACAGAAAAAAGGCCAATTATCCTTCTTTTTAATCCATGAAATGAGGGTTTGTTAGTGGAATTCCCACGTGTCTTGCTTGAGAGCAATTCAGTGTTGGTAATTTTATTGTGTGATATAGCCATGTGTTCTCATGCGTGAGCCATTTTCAAAATCCTATTTTCAATTAATTTTTTGAATTTCAAACAAGTGCTCTCTATTCTATTCAGCTATAATATTTTAGGAAAATTACCCTGTATGCCATGCCAATCTAATGTAAGACTGTATGACAAGCAGGAAGGAGTCAACTTGTAATGTTTTGTCTTGTAGTGAAGTATTAATTTACATTTTTACCCTTTTTTTCTAATAAAATTTTATCAAACTAACCAGCAACTGTAGCTGGTATTGTTTTTTTTTTTTTGAAATTATAGCTGGTATTATTAAGTATTTTGGCCTATTATGAATTTAATCCTATCCAATTAAAAGAAAAAAGTTATATTAAATTTTTTTATTTTGTTAATGGTATGAATTTACAATTTTTGAACACTGGACCTTTCACTCGTATTCTTCTTCCTCTTCTAGGGTTTTTCCGCCATAGGCGTTGTGGTGCTGTCCTCTCCTTCTACGGTGGTGGTGCCTGTTTGGTCACCTTTCACTCGTTATTCTTCTTCCTCCTCTAGAGTTCTTCCGCCGTCGGTGGTGGTACCGGCCTCTCCTTCTACAGTGGTGGTGCCGGCTTTGTCCTCTCCGCCGTCGGTGGTTGTTCTTCCTCTGGTTTTCCGTTGCAGTGCATATTCGAGTTGGTCAACTAACTGAGGGTTTCTGTTCTTGGTTTGGGGAAGCTTCCAAGAGCGATTGAGTTTTGGCTTTCAATTGGGTGGGAGATTAATTCAGGTTAGTGAAATCATTGTTGTTGTTTTTTATTGTTTTGTTATTTCACAAATATGCTTTTATAAATCTCATCTTATTAACGCATGTGCATATCCCCTGTTTTAGTTGATGAATTTGTTCTTGCTTAATGAATGAGATTACTTGATGTTTATCGTGTGAATATTAATATCTACTTTATACCAGATTAATTACCTCTCATTTTGATCAGTTCTGTTTGACATGTGCATATTACATCACTAATTTCACTATCACATACATTTGGTAATTGCAAGTAATTCAATAGGAAAATTTATGAGAACTTAAATCTGAATGGCTTGTATTTTGGTATTGGGATTATCGATTTATGAGAACTTAAATCTGAAAATTTATGTTGTTGTCTTTTTATTTTGCAGTATTTGGGAAATATTTAATTTTTGCTTGTCACGTGGAATGGAAATATTGAAAGAACTTGATTCGGATCCCTTGAACGAGTCTCTCAACTCTAATGTACAACATGAGGGAGAGGACCAAGTGACCACTGAATTTAATTCTCATTCCTGTGTTATTGTTGCCGATCATTTTCTTTTTTTGGTTTTTTTCATTTTGATGGAGTAAATTATGCCTATGGATTGAATGTAAAATTATAAAATTAATGGGACCTCTTATTTGATAAAATTAAAACTATTCTAGTTACTTTTGATGGATGCATCTTGAGAAATCACCATTTGGCTAAGTCAAATGGATGCAGTTTGAAGATCTGTATTATTTACTAGTTAATGGTGCTAATGAACCATGCAACCTGAAAATTTGTATAATTTACTAGTTAATGGAAGATAGTTTGGTGGTAGTGAGCTTTTCATATCTGTTTGGTTTACTCACTCTTATTTTAATATGAAACAAAATCATATTACTGAAGCTATTTGGTTTGTTGAGAGTTCAATTATTTTGTGGTAGTATGGCTAGTGCTTAAATTTTTCTCTTAAGACATTAGAATATTACATCCTTTGATTTCATTGAGTACTCTTTAGTTATTGGCAAATTGTTTTAATTTAAAAGAGTACTCTTATTGCTATGTGAATAAACTGATCTTAATGACTACTGTATTAAAGAAAGGTGAATAAAGATTATGGAATTATTAGATTAAAGTAAGGGTTCATCTTGTATTAATAATCCTTGAATGTGCTCACAAATCAGAAGCTTATGCTATTAAGACTGACATGTCCTCTTCTTTTCTTTTCATAGTTGACTTTTTAAAATTATTCTTACATTACCAATTAGATACTGCAATATTCTAGCGATGATCACTACATGAATGATTAAATTCATAAATGATTAAATGTGGTGTTATTAATTTTGGTGGAGTACGTTTATGTTAATAGAAAGAATTTAATTACCATTATGGTATTATTGTTGCTGGTTTATTTTTTTCATGTTTTCAATTTGATGGATTTAGATATTCTCATGGATGCAGGAGGGTTCCCTTGATGTGGCAATGGATGGAGGAGACCCTGAGGAAGTTCTCGGTCATGTGGTTACTCCAGATGCAAACGTTGCACAAGAACCTAGTGGGCATACCTTGGATGAGGTTATGAACATGGAATTTGAAAATCCGGACGCCGCCATCCGGTTTTATGAAGCCTATAGCAAAGCGAAAGGATTTTCCATGCGTCATGGAAGGAAGCTAAAGAATAAAAGTGGTGATGTGGTACGGTATACCTTTATGTGTAACCGTGAAGGTTTTAGAAGGAAGAAGTTGCTTGAGATGTCTAACCGAAAGAGGGAGCATAGGGCCGTAACCAGGTGTGGCTGTGGCGTAGAGATGCGCATTAGGGTGAAACCCGATATAGGGAGGTGGTATGTATCCCGATTTCTTGACCAACACAACCATGAACTAGTTCCTGCGAGGTTTGTGGACCAGTTGCCCGCTTATAGAAAAATTTCTGAAGTTGATATGGCACATATGGACAGCATGAGGCAAGTTGGTATCTCAATACCGAAGATCTACGAGTCTATTGCGGCACAGGCGGGTGGTTTCCATTATGTTCCATTCGTTAAGAGAGACATGTACAACACAATTAGGCGGCAAAGATCTTCACATAATGGTGATGTGAATGCCACACTTAGGCACTTTGAGTCACTTCTTGATTCTGATGAGAAGATGTTTTGGAGGTATGAGGTTAGCCCCGAACAACATCTATGTCACTTGTTCTGGAGCGATGGCCGCAGCCAGGTAGACTATAAATTATTTGGCGATGTCCTAGCATTTGATGCTACTTATGGGCATAACAAGTACAACTTGCCCGTGATAGCCTTATCTGGTGTGAATCATCACAATCAGACTTGTGTATTCGGAGCAGCAATGGTGTCTGCTGAGTCGCAGGCATCGTATGTGTGGGTGCTCAATCAGTTTCTCCAATGCATGGGCGGTAATTCTCCGAAGGCAGTTATTACTGATGGTGACCGATCAATGAAGCTGGCCATCCAAGAGGTTTTCCCAAATGCTCATCACAGACTATGTGCATGGCATCTTCTAAGGAATGCCACTTCTAATATTTGCAAGCCACACTTCAATACACTTTTTCAAAACTGCATGCTCGGTGACATAGAGGTCGAAGAATTTGAAGATCAATGGGAGGCAATGGTAGAGGAATGCGGGGTGAAAGAGGTAGATTGGGTCAAAGATATGTATGAGAAGAAAATGTCCTGGGCAACAGCTTACATTAGGGGCAGATTCTACGCGGGTCTGCGAACAACTTCTAGGTGTGAATCTTTGCACGCCAAACTTGGTAGGTTTGTTGAAAGGAGGTACGGAGTACTCGATTTTGTCACTAACTTTCAGCGGTGTGTGGATTTTCTCCGAGACAATGAAGATGAGCTTGATTTTAGGTCATACTATGGAACCCCTGTTCTTCAGACCGAATTCCCTGAATTGGAGAAGTCTGGAGCCTCTATATATACAAGGGAAATTTTACTCGTTTCCGAGAAACATTGAGAAGGAGCGTGAGGATAAATATTACTAAATGCAACAATGGTGAGAAGTCAAATGTTTATGTGACTGAAAAATATGGTAAGCCTGGCCGGACATGGGCAGTTGAGCATATTAAGGAAGGAGACGAGTTCAAGTGCAGCTGCATGCGATTTGAGTCTTTTGGCCTTCCGTGCGTGCACATTCTAGCTATGGTTGTGCATCTAAACATGACAAGTCTTCCAAACAGTATCTTGCTTCCCAGGTGGTGTAAGGGTGTGAAGTTGGATCTGTCCCTTGGCGAGGGCAGCCAAAGAAGTAGATTCGACACGTTTGTTTAAAGACAGATTTGGGGCATTTCTGCAACTATGTAAGAGGCTTGGCAAGGCCGCGTGTGGTAATGAGCACGAGTACAAGAACTGCTCCATGATTGTACTTGAGGAGATTAAGCGTCTTGAAAAGAAGAATGGTGAATCAAATGAACATGGTGGTGAAGCTGCAAATTTAGGGGATGACAATGTCGGTGATCCGTTGATGGTAAGGACTAAAGGAACAGGTCGTGGGAATGAACCTATTGGCAACAGGGGTGTGAAGAGGAGGAAGTGCAGTACATGTGGAGAGCTTGGCCACCGTAGAACAAGGTGTCCCAACCCAACCAAAAATAAAGATAACTGCAGCCAGGATACTCATGGAAAAACAATGTCTCAGGTTGGGAATAATGAGAACCCCTTGATTTTGTTATTTCTGGATTTATTTATTTTTATGAACATTTCCCAATTTTGATGGATTTTTAATTAAATGTTTTAATGGCACTACTTTCATGGCAGAGGTGACGGCGGGAAAAGAATTCACAGATGGAACATGGTGAGGATGGTGGTGATGCAGAGGTACTAGACTCACAAGCAGGTACAAGTGAAGCGGCAGTAGATGTGGCGGCATTGTAGTTCATAGGTAGCAGGGGAGACTAATCCAAATGCTTTTTCATGTTAGGGTAGAATCATTTTGGTGTTTGAAACCTGTTTTCAAACTTTTTAGCGACATTCTCATTCCTGGTTTAGTTTTTTGAAGGGGATTAAGTTTTTTGAAGTGTCATCACTGGACCATATCTTAGGTTGGTTTCTAAGGAATTCAGGTACCTCAGTTTAAAGACCATTAGTTCTTTGCAAATCTTGATTTTGTGGAATTGTGAAAAGTTAGCATGCCTTCCATTTAATATTATATTTAAATTTCTTTGTCTATTTTTTATTCACCAAAAATTTCCTTCTGATAAGGATTGAGGAAAAGGGAAACTATTCGTTAGAAAATTTCCTTCTGATAAGGATTGAGGAAAAGGGAAACTATTCATTAAAAAAATGCCCTACTACATTGATACGTATCCAAAACTTTGCTATTTACAATGTCAATTGAAAATTATTACAATCTGTGTATAACCACAGTGTGCAGAGTAATCTTAATTTGATGTTGATAATGGTATTTAAGTCGAAAAAGGATGAAGGAAGGAAGTTAATATGCTTTGTAAGTTTTAAACAAAACAAATCTCAGATTTTAAATCAAGGTAATGCTAAAATGTACATCCATTTTGACTAGGTGAAGTGACAGTAGTGGTATTTTCATCACAAAGGGTGCAAATGAAATGTTTAAAACACATGATCTTGCACTAGCCACTAGTGAGGCATCTGCTGCTTACAGTTTGATATTAACTGTAATCACAATGCTAACAATAATAACAATACGATGTAACTTGTCAAAGCAAATAAATAATGGCTTGTATTGCTCCAAGGAATAAGAAAAAGTAGAGTTAAATTTAAATAGAGTGCTTGTAAACATGATAAAACAAAAAAAAAAGCCTTACAACCAGTGACGTCTTCGTGAACATAGCCAACTAAATTCAAAAGTAAAGATTGTCCTAAGGAAAGGTATTCATAAGACCGAAAATAAAAGACTTCAACATAGCAAAATGCAAGCACACACTAAAGAATAAGTCCACTCGTATCATGCCTTCTAAAGAAGCTAATTCAAAAAGTGCATCCAAGCCATGGTAGCCTATGCGTTGGGGTCAGTGATTTTGTGCCACATCATCTCAGCCTTACTCTTAATGATACTCCCTTCATATTTTGGAATGGACTGGACGATTGCTATTGCGGCCCTCATCCTTGAATTCTCTGTGGAGGACTGCACAAATTTACACCAACGGAAAAGTAAATACGAGATTGGATGAAGTAAGCAGAAAAAGTTAAGTAGTCTAAAGAAACTCATAAAGAAAGTTACCATGTTGTAGAAAACATTCTTTGAAAATTGCTGGAAG
>JASCZI010151208.1:36111-47929 GCA_036250425.1 Stylosanthes scabra
ACTAACAAAATTAGTCATAACACATTAATTTTCACGTGCAAATATAAAGTTTTGTAAAATATAAATTTTATTTGAAAAATTATATGACTATGGTAAAAATTAAAATTGTTCTTTAGTAAAGTGAAGGTAAATCGAAGCGAATTGCATGGGTGATAAATAAAATGGTTCTTTTCGATGTTGTCATGATTTAAAGATAATTCACATATTGGCATGGCTTTAAGCTTACACATTTTAAATGTAACGGTTCGTTTGTTCGCTGCTGATGCTTCTAAACTAGAGCATGTCATCGTCGTTGGTTGAAGAAGCTATGGTGCGCCGCCGCTGCTGCATCTTCTGCGCCGTCCTCCACCATGCTGAAGGTGAGGTGCTCGCTGCTAGAGCAGCAGGATCGACATCGCCGCTGCTGCTTTTGAGCCAGAGCACGTCGCCGACGCTGGTTGTTGAAGCAATGATGTGCCGCCGCTGCTGTAACTTATGTGTAGTCCCCTGCCTCGCCAAAGGTTATGTGCCCTTCACTAGAACCACCGCGGTTTGTACAGCCGACGGTGAGGGATGATGTGATCATGGGCCTGATATTTGGCCTCCAATGGTGCTTCTTGGTTCGTGTAGGTGTTCGCCACAAACAGCCCGTTGCAGCGCTATCCTCACCAACCGGTTCATATCCATGGCCACCGCATTGTTAAGTCCGAGGTTGTGGTGATACATTCCAATATATTTGTTTTTTTTTTTGACAAAACCAATATACTTGTTAGGCTTTCAATTTATTTTTCATTTCAATAGATATGGTCCGATCAAAGTAAATAGAAAAATTGTTTAGCCCAATAAAATGGTCCAAATAACCAAACAAAGCCACAGCTTAGATACAAAATCGGCTAAGAGTCTTAAGCCGTGAAAGGTGTGAGCCAAGCCATCCTTTAATACTTACTCTAGGGAACAGCAAAGACCGGTTAGTGGCCCATGATAGGCACTAACGAGAGTGTGCCACAGAAAATTCCTTGGTCAAATCTCAACCGTTTGTAATAAATGCAAATAATCTAAACGGTCCTCATAAATGTCATACGGTCCTACAGGCAAACGGCCTGTCATTTAGGATACGCACCCAATATTTTAATTGTTCATTCCCTATTAACATGTAGGCTTTTAATGCTTCATTAATACACCAAAATTCTGACCAGTGCATGTAGTCTATTCTCTTATCCCTTCTCTCTTTATCATTTCTTTTCATTTGAATTTAAAATCAATTTCTTTCTTCTCTCTCCTATACCTTTCTATTACGAAACCAAATTCAAGGTGAGTCTATTTATTTATCATATATTTGGATTGGATGGATCCAGCGCCTACGTGGAGCGGTTTGCTATAGAGAGACGGATGTGATCGTGGAAAATGCTACGACAACAGTGGTCGTGATTGTTGCGCAAAATGAAGATTGGTGGTGGTGACTACATAGGTGGAGGCAACGACAAGGGTCACATGGCAACGGATTGCAACCAAGGAGGAAAGAAGCAGTTGGTACGGCGACGGAGGCAGTGGTGGTCGTGGTCGAAGATTCTACAATGGCTCCCCGTCAACAAGCTCCACCACCATTGAAACTCCCTCCAAGCCTAGCCACATGTCTTCTTTCTCCCTGCCCTCCTCACAAGCTCATCCAATGCTTTCTCATCCTCTACCTATGTTCCCTCTCCCACACTCCTTCTGATACATGTTAAGCGGCATTTTCATCATGTTAGAGATAAGGGGCATAATGAAAATCTTGTCATATTCAAGGATCAGAATATTAGAAGAATTACACTATGTGAATTTTGGACATCAAGAAAACTAATGGTTCGTCTCAATAGAAAATGCATTGACTTGGGGCGCAAGGAACATGGCTTCCATGAAGTTACTTGGAATGCAAGTAATCACAAGAAGAGCGCTAAGTTGATTGGATTTAGTTTTGATTCTGAAATTACTTGAAGATGAAGTAACTAAGTGAAAAAAGCTTCTTTATTAGAGTATTTTGAGTTTAAATTTGAATTTGATTTTATTTAGTAGTATATTAGGAAGTTTAAATTTAAATCAAATCTGATCTAATCTTCTAAGATCAAAACTGATTTAAATTAATTATCTTATCTTATCTTAGGAGTTAAGATTTAAATCAAATTTGATCTAACCTAACAAGATCAAATATGATTTAAATTAGTTAGGATTAATTTAGGATTAGTTTAAATTCAAATTTTAAAATTTTATCTTTAGGAGTCTATTTAAACACTTTTTGTAAGTCATTTTTGAAATCAAGTTATTGGATGAATTTATTTTCTATTGCTCATGGAGCATGAATTTCTATGTGTATTCAAGTGAGGTGAGTGATTTGCTTTACTTGTTACATCAAGAAATTGAAGAATCCAACCTAAGGTAATTCTTAGTGTTAGTTCTTTTAGTTTCATCCTTTTGATCTAGGTTGTCAAGGACAGGTTCTTTGAAGGTCTAGTAGGAAAAACTTTGCCGGTGACCTAGGTTGCTAAGAACAGGATTCTTAGAGGTCTAGTAGGTAAACTTCTATCCTTCTCTAACTTTCTTATTGTTTCCGCTATGTCTTTTATCACCTCCTCCCTTGGATACCTCAACCTATCTCAATTATTATTCAACCAACCATGAATAATCAATATTTATTAATTGAATGAGATTTATAAAATTATTTACTAATTATCATATTTTCTTTATCTCATTTCTTTTCCTCTTGGATTCTATTTGCATTATTCCCCTTTATTTCCATCATTTATATAGTATGTTTTGATACTAGTAAACTAGTAATCTCCTTGATAGTATAATAATACTGTTTAATGTGCTCTCTTATTTGAGTTCATTGATGTTTCTTGAGGATATTTGATTTATTTATTTTTTAACTTTGTAGCTTCCTTCTTTTTTCCAGTATAACAATGGTCTCCTACTTGATTTTTAATTTTTACTGGCAAGGTATCAATTCAAGTGTAAAGGATCCATATTTGATCTTTAAGATATATAAATGATAAATGCATTCAAGAGTTTTACTACTATAATAATTCTGTCAAAATGCATATTGAACATTTGAACATACAATTGAACTTTTTAGTTTTAGTGCTTAGGCTTGGAGGATGATGAAATTTAATTTTTATTCTATTTGTTTTCAAATTTCAATAATGAAAATTTTATTCTATTAGTTCATCTTTGTAGCATTTCAATTCAATAAGTCATAGTTGTTTATTGTTTAGCGAGGGTACTTAGGTTTTTTGTTAGTTCTTTTTAAGAGTTACGTATTCAACATTTACGGAATATACTGAAAAATTATAATTGTAAAACTCTTCGTTGTCATTTTAATTTTATTAACTTTTGTGTCATTTAATTTTATTATGTTGTTCTTTGATTTATTATAATTGTCTAATTTTATACGGCAGTTCACTTATTCCTTTCAATTATCCAAATATAAACTCAAGTCGGGAATAATGTTCATTTATTTATTTTTCATTTTCCTCATACTGCAAAAATAAAATTAAGTAGCACATAAAATAATCCATCTATAGAAAATATAAGGCTCTTCTTTGGGATAAAATGTTTTAGTTGATTTAAATCATAATAAGTTGGCCGATGAGTTATTATAACTCATATAGTATTACCCATTTTTCCATTGTAAGAGGTTTAGGATTCAAGCCTCTCCTTACACAACCAAAAATCATAGTCAAGTTGAAGTAAAGATTGGCAAGGGATACTCTAGCGGTTACCTCCTTGAAGGGTTTCATAATTTGGTGTATTTATATGGTCTTCAACTTGGTGGTTGGAGGAAAATGATGCTTGTTGGAACACACTCATAATATTTAAGTTGGTATTTTGCTTTTGTTGATTTTTTTTTTTATATGGTATCCGGTATCCCATAATCGGATAGGGTGATTTGAAGCTATAGTGTTTTGTTATTATTGAGAGATAGTTTAATATTATGAATAGTGATAGAGAGTTTTAATTTATAAATTTAATTATCCTTTTAATATTTAAAAGAATAATGAATTAAATTAAAATATTATTTTTTTAAAATATAAAAAAATAAAATTTTTTTTTGAAAAAGTTAAGAAAATAATTAGACGTATGAATTAGAACTCCAATCCTTAATATTAAGTCCAATCACAATGATCATCAATAAAATCATCAAAAAAAAAAAATCAACATGATCCTATTGACATTAGTGACCACGGTGGTGCAATGGATTGAGTTCAACATTCTAATGCGTATTTTGGTATTTAATTAGCACTTTCCTTTTATATGGTTACAACATGGCTAATTGGCTATTATACATAATTGGAATTGGAATTCTCAAAATGTATTTTATCTCTTTTTAAAAAATAGGAATATGATTTTTGGTGATTATAGAAAATAACCGACATCAAAGTGATGTCAAAGCAATCGGATTAGTAAGTTTAATATATATAATATATTTTTTTAATCTCACAATTTTCACATTTTACTTTAATATACTTAAATTTAAACCATATGATTTTTTAATTATTGATCATCATTTACATTATTATTATATTAGCTAAGTGTGTGTTTGATTTTCTTTGTATTATTGATTTTTCATAGAATTTATTTAATAGTTTTTTTTTTCATTTCAAGAATTTAACTCATATCAAAATTTTAAAGAAGTGACTATTTATTATTTTAGTATTTGTGAGAGGATTATCAAAACTTTTTCGTTCTATATTTGCTTATTTTTTCGTGTCCAAGAAAGAAAAAAAGAAAAACTAGCAAAAAACCCCTCCAAATAATGTCCTTAAAGCGACACTCCCAAGCCAACAACAAACCCCTCCAAATAGCAAAAAACTCAGATCGAAGAACAGAAGCCATTGGAATCAGTCCATTACAACCTTTAATCCAATTACCAGAAGCATCTCTAATAATGTTGCCAAAACCAGCCAATTGTTCTCCATCATGAACACTAGCATCACAGTTTACTTTAACCAAAGAACCATTAGGGGGGATCCGGTCCCTTAGAAGAGAAGTAGGAGCAAGAGTAGGCTTTAAGTTGTTCACCACACGCAATTCATTAGCAGAAGTAGTGCAAAGAGCTTTAATCTTATATAAAGACCACTGATCAAGAGGATTGAAAATAGAATTATTTTTATCCCTCCAAACCCACCATAAAATGGAAAAAAAAGAAAACTCATCCTGCTTAGTGCTACTAATAAACCAGCTCTCAACATCTAAAATATGAGAATTCTTCAAGAAAGACAAATCAATAAGGTTCCAAATACGCTGGGCAAATGTGTAATCTCTAATACAATGAAGAACCGTTTCAGGATGTTCATTATAGCGAGAGCAAGTATTAGAAGAAGCCATACCTCTACGGAAACGAAAGAGATTGGTCAGAATACCACCATTCTAGCAGAGCCACATGAAGCACTTGTATTTTTCTGGAACCTTCAGCCTCCAGAGCCAAAGCAGATTAGTGTTCTCATTCTAATTCAAGGACCTTTTGGCTAACCAAAGGAAACCTGCTCTAGAAGAATATTCCATAGAGCTAGCTGATGACCAAGTCCACAAAGAAGTATGATGGTGATTCAAAGAAGGATGAAACAACTACAAAAAGAGCTTCAACTCCTCAGACAAAGTAGAATTCAAGATGCTAAAATTCCATTCACCATGCTACCAAACATCTCTAATTTTGAGATCAGAATCTGAAATGTGCACATAGAGGACTTTATCACAAAGCTTTCCATTAGTTAACTAGTTGTCAAACCAGAAAGATTGTTCCATGTCACCAATATCCCAAACAAAACCATCTTTCAGCTCACCAATAGCATAGACAATATCCTTTCAAATTTGAGAACCATTCTTAGGCAAAGAGTAGAACCAACCTGCCGGAGAAGGAAGATATTTGGCCAATAGCATTCTAACCCAATGCTTATCTTTATTAGTTAAAAATTGCCAAACAAGCTTACCCAAAAGAGATATATTGACGCTTCCAGTATCCCGAACACCAGGCCTCCAAATCTTTTGGGAGTAGTAACTTTATTCCAATTGACAAGATTTAAACTGCGAGTATGCACAGTCCTTTTCCAGAGAAATTACCTCATCAAAGAATCAATCTTGATAAACGAGGAAGAAGCAAAGTGCGAGACCTGCATCTGATAAATGGGTAAGGCAGAGGCAACAGACTTGACTAGACACAGGCAACCCGCTCTATTCAGCAATTTATCTCTCCAAGAAGCTAACCGGCTTCTAACTTTATTAATAATCTCATTGGCAGCATTCCTTCCAGCTCTAGGTATGCCAATGTTGACACCAAGGTACTTCCCAAAATCTTGGGTAAACCGAATACTAGAGATGCCAATAAACATTTCCCTACGTCTATCCATTACATTGCAAGAACATAAAGCTTTAGACTTGGCCAAATTGATTTTTATCCTAGAGGCATTACAGAGCATAACCATGACATCCATAATAGTATGCACCTGAGTCTTGGAGGCTTTGCAAAAGAAAAGCAAGTCATCTGGAAACATGGGATGAGAAATTCGGGGTCCACCTCGAGAGACGCCACAGGTTCCCAAACTCCAGAATTAACCTTAGCTGAAATCAAACAGGCTAATCTTTCCATACACAAGACAAACAAATAAGGAGACATTGGATCCCCTTGCCTGATTCCTCTAGAAGGGGCAAATTTCTATAGTCTCTTGTCGTTCCAAAGGATGGAAAGATTGGTGGAAGTAACACAGTTCATGATCAATCTCTTAGTTGAAGGAGGAAAGCCAAAGATATCCAAAGTTTGCTCTAAGAATTTCTAATCAACTCTACCATACACCTTCTCCAGATCAATTTTAAAGCAAATAACACCCTTCCAAGATTTAGTAGACTTCATAAAATGAAGAAGCTCCTGAGCAATAACAATGTTATCCAGAGTACCCCATCCCGGGATAAAACCCCCTTGCAACGGACCAATAACTTCACAAAGGAAGGGGCGCAATCTGGACACAAGAATCTTGGTGATGATCTTATAAATAACGTTGCATAAACTGATGGGGCGAAAATCCTTCATATGACTAGGAGCATCCACCTTGGGAACAAGAACAATTAAAGTTTTCACCATCAAAGGATTAAGAAGTTGTCCTTCAAAAACCTTTTTAACAGTTTACCAGACATCATACCCTACAATGTGCCAAAATTCTTTAAAAATTAAGGCTTGGAAACCATCAGGGCTAGGAGCTTTAAGAGGGTTCATACTTTTCACAGCGGCTTCAACTTCGCCAAAAGAGACTTTCTGAGTGAGATTACAACAAGCTTCATTGGAAAGCACAGGACAAGGAATTTCTCGTAAACATTGGAAATCTATGTTCTCAGTATTGCAGAACAAGTCCTTAAAAAAGGATTGAGCTTCTGCTTCAAGCAAGGTAGGCTCACTACCCCCACTCACCATTCTTAAGGACAAGACCATGAACCTTATTTCTTTTCTTGCAGATTAAGGTTTGAAGATGAAAAAACTTGGTGTTCCGATCCCCGAATTTAACCCAATTTTCTCTAGACTTTTGGCACCACAAGAGTTCTTCTTGGATCAAAACTTTGTTGTATTCATCTTGAAGCTGTAACTCTTCTTGACACAACAACTTAGAGTTTAAAAAATTCACATTCCGCTGAATTTTTGCAATTTTCTCTTCTAATTCTCTTTTCTTTACAAAAATGTTGCCAAAGATCTTCTTATTAAAATAAGAAGAACCAATTTGCACCTGTTTCAGAGAGTTGAGCACATCAGGAGAACCTTTTAACCAAGCCTCTCTAACAACATCATAGAACTTGGGATGGGTCACCCAAGCAGCTTGGAAACAAAAAGGCCTATGCTCTTTAACTTGAGGAATACCAAAACAGCACACCAGAAGAGGAGTATGATCAGAGTGCAATCTAGGAAGAACTTCAAGGAAGGCCTCCGGATACAAGAGTCTCCATTTCTTATTCAGAACACCTCTGTCCAATCTTTTAGCAATATTACGATTACCATGAATCCTTCTAAACCATGTGAAAGGACTCCTAACAGCTCCCATATCCATTAGATCACAATTATCAAGACAATCAGCAAAATACATAGCTCTTGAAGCTGAAAAAAGACCACCCTTAACTTCACCACTGCAAAGAATTTCATTAAAATCACCTATGGCTAACGAAGGAGAATTTAACACAAGAGGGTGCTGAGAAATTCGCACTAAGTGATCCCAAAGCCCCATCCGAATTTGAGGTTGAGGGATACCATAAAGAGCGCTTCAAATACAAGAATAGTTATTCCATCTAATCTGCAATGTAACACATTGATGCCAGGCTTCAACAATGGAGATATAAAGATTCAGAGAAGAAGAAGCTAAGACCCAAATCCCTCCTTTATGCCCAACCGCTTCAACAAGACCAACTCCCGAATATCCCATACGCTCCCAAAACAGCTTGACAGAACTAAAAGAAAAATGAGTTTCAAGAAGAATGCAAATAGCAGGATGATATTTTCGAACCAGTTCCTTGCAATGAACCTTCGCAACCCTATTAGAGGCACCTCTAATATTCCAACATAAAACACCAAAGTTTGTAAAATCCATAAAAAACAAACGGATAAAGAAAGGAGAAAGAGAACCCTACGATTATGTTGCTGGCGCCTTGCCATTAGCATGATTAATCGTCGAAGCATCAAAAGGAGTTTCAAATTCCACCCTGTTTTCTGTAACAAGCTCGCCATCCTCAAATTCAGAGATAGAAGCAGCTATTTTCTGCGCAGCGACGCCAATAAGACCATCAGTCGCGTAGTTTTAAAGGGAATCGGGTCTAGCTCTCTTAAGCTTGCCTCTAGCCATCGGAGCTTTCTGAGAAGAAAAAACCCCCTTTTCGACACCAGGAAGCAAGACAAAGGAGTTACGGAACTACATCTCTCCTTTGGCAAAGGAACTAGAAGACGGGTCGGTTGGCAAAGGATTTCTGGACTTGGCATTATTCCTTACCCGGCCCACATCAGAATTAAATTTCTGAACAGATGCTGATAAACCTTTGGGCTTGCGCAGAATTGGCCCAATCTTAGTAGCACTCTTCACAGAATTTGGGTTTGGCTTCTTCCCCCTGTTTTTTTGGTAACCATTGTCCAGCCCTTATCTGAAGATTCCATGCAATTATTAACGTTAAAAGCATGCAACATTTTCTCCATGGAATCAGAGGTTTTCGAATTTGCAGCATCGACAGTTTTTGATTGTCCAAATTCAAAAACTTTCCCATTCAGGACAGCCTCCGGAGCTTCAATGTTGGTCATTGGCTTGCTCTTCTGATCACCGCCAGAATTGGGGACGTTTACTGTAGCATTAGTGGTGATGGAAGATTGACATTCTCTAGTGACATGACCATAACATCTACACTTGCCACAAATGAGATGTAAACTTTCATACCTAATATCATAGGCATATCCATCAATTCGGATCCCTTTCTTGACAGCCTTTCCAAGATCAATTTGAATACACACTCTTGCAAATTTCACACATTTTGCCGACTTCGTGGCTAAATCAACCTTAACAGGTTTTCCAATGGCATCAGCAATGCGGAGCATGGCTTGTTCTTAATAATACCAAATATTCATACCTGATATTCTAATCCAAACCATGGTGGAACCAAAAGACTTGTCACATGGTTTGAAGGAAGGATCCCATGGCTTGACCGCTAGGTAGTGGCCTGATAACATCCACGGTCCTCCCAGAAGAACATACTCTCTATCTTCCAGTAAGTTAAACTTAACAAGGAAGTAGTCAAAACCAACATCCAGCACTTCATACCCTCCCTTGAGCCTCCACACACTCTTGAGCTTGTAGACCATTGCAGTATAGCATAAGTGTTTACCCAGAACCTTTATAACAATCGCATCCTTGTACGGCGCCGTCAAAGATTGTCTTGCCTCATCGGGAAAGTCTACAGCCGGTAAATCATCCTCAGATTACGGAGCTTTGATGGTAGCAAGATGATCACTCGTTAAATTTCCCGCAAGATTAAGAGATCTCGCTTCCTTCACTCCCACAACCTTATCTCTAAAGAACCCTTATTTGCCATATTAACTCGTGTGTTTTCCTTCCTAACACCAGATGCAAACCCCGCAACACTCTCTCCCTTATCACTTTCTACGGCAAGGCCGGAAACCTCACTTTGAGCCACCCTCACCGAAACTCCCCCGCTCTCTGATGCATGTGCATCTTGGGTTGTTTTTAGCTTCAATTCCTCTTTTATTGTATGATTATTCTTGTGATTTATACTCTCAATTTGTCAATCAAACAAACTTGACGTTCCGTTGAGTTTTGTTTATGTTATAGAGTGTTTTCACAAAGGATTTTAGGTGATTAAAGAACAAACAAAGAGGATAGAAGAAAGGAGAACAAAGCAGAGAAGAAAAGAGAGATTTGGCTAAGTGTTGAGCTCCACGTATAAGGTGGAGAGCCCACGTCATACGTGGGAATTAACACAGAAGTGGCAAGATTAGGCAGAGAGCACGCGTAATACGCCATAAGCCCACGTTGTACGTGGGTATTAGAAGAGAAATTGGCAAATTGGACAGAGAGCCCACGTTATACGTGGGGCTCTCACGTCATACGTGGGTATTAAATCCCAAAGAAGCCAAAATTGACAGAGAGCCCACGTTATACGTGACTCTCTCCACGTCATACGTGAGTCTTGGCGTCAAAGAAGTTATCTGAGGCAGTAACCCAACGTTATACATGGGGTAGGGACGTTATACGTGGGAGCTTAACTAACAAATCCTAGAGCCGTTCAATGTCATTCCAATTCAAGATCCTTTGGGCATCAATTTCACTCATTAATCAAGGGCATAATTGGAGGATTAATAGGAAGATTGATTGAAGATTAAAGAGAAGAAGATAAGGTCTTGTAATTTTAGGAGATAAGATTTGGATTAGATTAGGATATGATTAGATTTGAATTTGAATTTGAATTTATATTAGGATAGGTATAAAGAGTGATTTAACCACCTAGGGTTAGACACTCAGCACATTTTTACTTTTCATAATTCTTAGATCTAGTTTTCTTTATGCAAGGCTAAACTACTCCATTGTTAAGGGTGAGGAGCTCTGTTCACCCAGCATGAGGTAGCTTTCTGTGTACATTCGTTTATTAATTCATTGAGGTATTTTCAGTTATCTTCTATGCATGATTTAATTTTCTGTTCTTCATCCCAATAGTTTAGAATCACTGAGAGGTGTTCTTAACTTGTTTAGGGCTAAATTAATTAGATTGAGAGATCTATTAGTTTATGCTAGCAGGAAATTGAATCACATAATCAATTAAGTCTAACTAGAGATAGTCAAGTTAATTGTTATGCAACTAAAATTCTATGAGTTAAAATTGGATTATAACTAGTTTGGATAGAGTGACATTTAATCTAATCTAGAATCACTTTTGAGACTCATAAGGATTAGAATCTGATTTAGATCTTCATCTATTTATTTGATTGATTGACTAAGAGATTAGCTTTTGATTAGGTAGATAGAAACTAAGTTACTAAGAGATTAGGGCTTAGTTACACTAGATTCGTTGTGCTGAATAACTGAGAACCAAGAATTAGTATTCGAATGTATGCATTGATTTCATCACAAGTAATTTTCTGCTCTCTTTACTCATTATTTTCGTGTCATACAACCATCATTCTCTCTAAGTTTTAAATTGATCTGATTAGAATAATTAATAGATAGTATTGACTGGTCCTTTATTCCTCGTGGGAACGATACCCACTTCACCGTGGTATTACTTGTACGATTCGGTACACTTGCCGAGATCGGAGCGTATCAAGTTTTTGGCGCCGTTG
>JASCZI010151208.1:61455-80048 GCA_036250425.1 Stylosanthes scabra
CTTGGTCCTTTATTCCTCGTGGGAACGATACCCACTTCACCGTGGTATTACTTGTACGATTCGGTACACTTGCCGAGATCGGAGCGTATCAAGTTTTTGGCGCCGTTGCCGGGGAATAATTGAGATTAACAATACACGATCTGTTAGTTATCTAAGACAGATTTTCTTCTTCTAACCCCCTGGAATTTCCTTTCACTTTGACTTTAGGAGATTCCAACCTTTTCTCTAGTGTTTTGTTGATTATTTATGCAGTGGACTAGAGACGACTTAGTCTACGATTCTGAACCCGAAAGAACACTCATAAGGAGAAGTAGAGAAGCTAGAAAGCGTGCAAGACAAGCTGCACTTGAACAACAACTAAACATGGCAGCCGAACACAATGATGACAATTTCAAGAATGCAGAAAATCAGAACAGAGTCACTCTTGGGCAGTACATAAATCCAACTGCCGATAATTGTAGCAGCACCATCCGAAGGCCAGCCATTCAAGCCAACAACTTCGAGCTCAAGCCTTCATTAATTCAGTTGCTTCAACAAGATCAATTCAGTGGGAACTACCATGATGATCCTAATCTCCACATAGCTAATTTTCTGCAGCTGTGTGACACTCTCAAGATTAATGGAGTATCCTCTGAAGCAATTAGACTGACACTATTCCCATTCTCACTAAGAGATAGAGCTAAACAATGGTTTCAAGTTCAACCTCAAGAGAGCATTACAACTTGGGCAGGTTTGGTCGCCAAGTTCCTAACCAAATTCTTTCCACCTCAGAAGTTAGCTAAATTGAGGCATGACATACAATCTTTTGCTCAAAAAGATGGTGAATCTCTTTATGAAGCATGGGAGAAATACAAGGAGATGAAAAGGAGGCTGCCCAACAACATTTTCTCTGAATGTTTGCAAATTCAGATGTTCTATGATGGTTTAACACTACAGTCAAGAGCTCAAATAGATTCCTCAGCTGGAGGATCTCTTCATACTAAGATTGTAGAGGAGGCACAAGATCTGAATGAATTGGTTGCTAATAACCAATATTTATATTCTACTCCTTCAGAGAGAGACATTGTGAAAAAGGGAGCCATGGAGGCCGAAGCCATTGACACTCTTATGGCTCAAAACAAAGCTCTAGCACAGCAAATTAATTTGCTGAATAGCAAGTTAGGAACCATGCAACTTGCAGCTGCTAATACACAAATTGGACCATGTGATTTGTGTTGAATTCAAGGCCATTCTAGTGAATCATGTGCAGGAATTCTGGAACAACAATCATCTGAACAAGTCAACTACATGGGTAATGCTCCAAGATAGCCCAACTTTGATCCTCATTCAAAAACATACAATCCTGGTTGGAGGCATCATCCGAATTTTGGATGGGGAGGACAAAGGAATCAATTCCAGCAAGGGAATCAATTTAATCAAGGCCAAAGGCAGTTCAACAACAATTTCCAAGTACAGGACTCGGGTCGTTCTGCCTAGGAAGCGAAAGGGAAGAGTTTATTTTTTATTAGGGTTTGGTTACAGTTGAATTGGTTTGAAAGCAGTTTAAAAGCAGATAAATAACAATGATAATAAACGAGTATCCCGGCCGTGGGTTGAAATACTGTGCATCCCTATAATCACTGTTACGTCCCAGGTCGGATGAGCTGTCACCTAAGAGGAACCTCCGCATATCCGTGCCATACTAGCGATGAGATACTGATCCCATGATGGACTCGAGTTAACTCGTGTTACCGGATTGAAGTCACAAGGGTGCAGGTATGGCGGTGGAGTCAGTGATCCAACCCAATAATCAGTTGATGAACGAAATCTTTAGAAACCTGTTGTCACCAGGCCCTAATGTACTCGACTGGGCTAGCATTGGAGTCTGCGATCCAACAATCAGCTGAACGAACTCTTTAGAAACCCGTTGTCACTAGGTCCTAATGCACTTGTACCCGTGATCACCGTGGTGAATCCGTGTCGCAGGGACCTCACCCTTTTTTGCTAGCAGAGGCGTACGAATAGCATTACGAGTTTAACCTATTCCTCACCATCTGATCCTAAGGGGACTCGCAACTAAGGTCATTTGCACATTTCACCCCATAGCCGAGACACTATAAGACTCTACTCACTAATTGCGGAAATCATAAAAGCATGAAAATAAATCGGCAGCATAACAGTATGAAAAAGCGTAGTTTGCCGGAAAATAAACGGACAGAATAACAGTAAAGTAATTTGATTAAAACTGAATTTTGACAGAATAACAGTAATATAAACAAACAAACAATAAAAATAAAAAGTTTGGCTAGTGAATGGACAATAAACCTAGACTGGAACCCTAAAAACTATGCTAAATGTGGAAGTGGGCTCCCTTTGAAATTGTGAAAGGCTCCTCTATTTATAGATGCTAGAATTGACCTATGCATACGCATAGAAGCTCTGAATGCGTACACATAGGTGTCCGTTCTGCCAAATAGGTGTGCCGCCCAAGGCCAGGATGCGTACGCATGGCTTCCTTGATGCGTACGCATAGGCTCCAGCTTTGGCCTTCTAGGTTTTGTTGCGATCTTTTCGTTCCTTTCGCTCTCTCCGGCCACTTCCGCTCCGAACTTTGCCTATTAAATCCTGAAACACTTAAGCACACATATCAAGGCATCGTGCGGAATGGGAAATAGTTTAAAACACAGTAAATATTGGCCGAAATAGCATATAATTATAATTACAGCCTTAAGGAACTACTAAGCGCAATTAGACCTATTTTGCCAGTATTTAAGTGATGAATGGGTGATAATAAATCGATTAATGCTATGAAATTACCCATCGGAACGGGTTTCATCACCATGCAAGTACTGTGTTTCTAATAAACGTGTAACTTATTAAAATATATTTTTAATTTTTTCATATCATATCTCTTAATACCTCTTTCTTTATATTATTTTAAACATCACTTATCAATAAATTTTAAATAATAATATGTATTAGCAATGTTAGTTTTATATTTCCTTTAATGGTGATGCCAATTGTATCATCTAGATACCTATTTAGTATAATGTGTATTAGCGTTTTCAGAGCATAACTTTTTTTTTGATCAGTTTGAATCACACCAAAAGAAACCATATGAAATAGTGGGTGTGAAGTTTAAAACCAATCATCTAAAGCTTGACATGAACAATCCTCAAGCATAAACTAAACATCATCTATGACTTAGCATACACAGCCTCAAATACTCTTAGAAGTACTCAGACAGCACTTCAACTCAATCAACATTCTTCCAAGAATCTCATTCTTCCAACTAGATGTCTAGCAGCTCAATACAAAACAAAGAAACAAAACACAAACATAGCCAACAACACTAATGAGCACAATAAGCTGTTCTTTTTGTTCCACACCACCCACCTGACTGCAATAAGCTCTTGGACCTGAAATTCTTTTCTGTGATCGTACCCTTCAGCATAGTCCATCTTCTAATTTTTATCATCGGAAGCATTAATGAATTCCACCCAATCCCATTTTACATCAGGACCTCCTCCCCACATTTTAAGTATCATAACCATTTCTAACTGCTCTTTTTAATCTCAACTAATCCCACAAAATCCCCACTGTTTTTTCCTTAATCTCTTAACCATTTCTAACTTAACATCACCCATTCACCCCCCAAGCCCCTTACATTCCATACAAGCAATTTCATCAGAGTTTAGCTTTGGAGCCTAACCTTAGAATCTTTGCAGATAAGTTTCTTCCTCCCAAATTTTGCACAGATTTTGTTAGCATTCCTTTCTTCACCGGGTGTTCGGTTTCTGCTTCTTTGGAGTCTTCTTGATAAGTTTTGCTAAAGGAATGTCATCAGTGCCCTCACTGATTCCAGACGATGCACGAAGGTTCTCCTTTCTCGCACCGTTCTGTGGCACGCCCGCGATATCAGAGCTCGACTTCTTCTTTGGCGTCTTCCTTCCAACAATCTTTGATAAGACACCATCTTCGTTATTCTTGATGAACGTAAGACCTGCAACTGCACAAATTTGTTTTGTTTTGATCCACTACAAAAAATTCATAAGTTACCGTCAGATTTTCCATCGGATTTTAAATGAAAAATCGACGGCTTAAGGGTTTTCGTCGGACTTTCCGTTGGATAATATGCCGACGATTAAGAGGTCGACGCAAATAAGTTTCCGTCGGATTTTAGTAATCCGACACAAATTTTCATCGAATACACCCGATGCAAACGTTGAAAACGTGAACGAGTTGGATCTCCATATTTCCGTCGGACTCGGATCCGATGCATACAAAATCCCATGCAAGATCCAAAAGAAAGGAAAATACTGATAATCACAAATCCGACGGAAAATCCGACGGAAATATGATGACGAGGTACTTACAACCTGACGGAAAATCCGACGGAAATTTGGGTAACGGATTACTTTTTGTCCGACGGAAAATCCGACGGAACGCAGGAAGATTTTAAATGTCCATTTTGAATAATCATATATTGTTCTTACCTGATTAACACAAATAATACTCATAATCCAAACAAGAAATAGCATAAATTCTAAACAGTATCAAATACAAAAGCAGAAATAAGTTAAATATCAAAGAAATCAAATACAATAAAAAATATGAAACAGTCGTAGTCGTCGTAGTTCATAAATAAATCCTAAATCCGAACCTACCCTAGCTACGCATCCTCATAGTCATCGTCGTTGTCGTCGCCCTCCGGATGTGGGTGTCGTGGCGGTGGACGAGGTGGCAAAGGTGGTGCGGTCGAAAAAGCTAAACCACCTGCAGTAGCGCTGCTCCCAGGGCGCAGGGGATCGTAGAAGGCTGCCATCATACGCAACATTTCCTCCATGTGCCGTAGATGCTCCTTTGCCCACGGATCCTTCTCAGCTAGTGTACTCTTGAGGCTCCAGACTTCATCAATGTGTTGCTGCAGCATATGGCCCTAGCTCTTCAAGCTCTGTGACAGGTTCTGGACCTGCTCTATCAAGTCCACAACCTCCGCAGTAGCCAAACCTATGTGAGAACTGGATGCAGACGCGGATGAACCTCCATAGCCGGATCTACGGAGTGATGAGGCGAAAAATTCGTCGGCCCCGTAAACCAGGTTCTTGCATGGCTTAGACAGAGTCTAACACCACACAACATCCGGGTCAACTGTGGCAGCACTCTCATCACCCTCTTCCTCAGCCTGTTGGGTGGCTTGCTCGAGGTTGGAAGAGAATTCAGTATGAAAGAAAATAACACGAAGATATAAGCAGATAGTACGTATAATAGTTACAAATTTAAGTTGTTTAAATCTTTTTTAAAAAAATTTTAAAAAAATTTCGGCAGAGTCTCCCTTTAAATTAGAAGCATCCACCAAATTAAATTGGTTTTATTAATCACTTGGCATCAATGCAATTTTTTTAAATAATTTTAAAAAGGATTTCGGCAGAGTCTCCCTTTAAATTAGAAGCTTCCACCAAATTAAATTGGTTTTATTAATCACTTACATGACCCAAATATCAACAATAACAAATGATCACACAAACAAATATCAAAATTTATGAAGAATGACAATTACAATTAGCAAGAGCAGCACATCATCACACACACAACCAAGTAATCCTAGCCGTTCTAGTGCACAACCCCTTATTACTCCGCAATTTTCCAGCAAACAAGGGTTTTCGAGAAGGCGCCACTAGACCACCTTCTCCCAGCTCCACCCTAAAACTCTATCCTATGAAAATTAAGTCCATCATTCTTTGTAACTAGCTTATTAAATATCGAAAAATAGATAGTTACCTACCTCCAAATTGCTCGAAGTAAAGGCCGCAGTTTGGATCCACCACAGACTCACTACTCACGGCTTGTTTCTCAATCAGGGACGCGCAAAATATCAAGCAGGAATCCGAGGTCGTACATCTTACAAGCTCTTTCACCTTTCAGCATTCAACAAATAAATTATCACATTTTAGTAATAGGCAAGAAATACAACATTTCAACTTTAGGCATAATTAACTAAAAAAAAAAATTTGACAACTAAAGACAAATTGGCATATTCATGATTCCAAAAAAAAAATAGTACTAACAATAACACTTAAGTTTATGTATGCACACCCTACACTTTAACATACAATTTTAACTTTATTTTTTTAAAAAAAAATAAATAACACCTACAAGACATCCTATTAGACACAATGCCATCTCCAAACCTTATTAACTTCCTCTTCAAGTGGAAATCCTATTCAATTATCAAATAATTAACAAAAAACACATTTATCAAAACTCTAACCTATCAAATAATTATCAAATCCCTAATCTAACAAAAATTAACATAAGAAAGAAGCAATTAGCAAATAATTATCAAAAATTAAAAACACATTTTAATTTATCAAAACCCTAAACACTAAATTAACATAATAAAGAAGCAATTAACAAATAATTATCAAAAATTAAAAACACATTTTCATTTTCAAAACCCTAATCTATCAAAATTCTAACAAAAAAAAAATGAGTCTTACCTGTTAAACAAATGGGAGGGAGGCAGTGACGGTGGCGACCTCACCGGTGACAGCACGGCGGCAGGCGGCGGCTACTGTGGTGGCTACAAAAACAGAGCCACAAATCAATAGAGAGAGAGAGAGAGGGACGAACCTTGGAAGGGACGGAGAAGGGAGCCCACTTACGTGCGACGGACGGAGGGGACGACGGTGAACGACGCAGCGGCAGAAGTGGAGTCTTCTTCCTCTCGGTGGCGGTGCAAAGGGTGGCGATGGTGGTTCCCTTTTTCCTTCTCTCGGTGGCGTCTTTGTTTTCCTAGCCGGCGCCGTTCTATGGTGGGTGGGTGGTGGAAGATGGTGGTTGGGAGGGGGGGCTCTGTTTAGGGTTGGGGAAGGTGTAAGGAGAGAGAGGGAGACGGGTTTGTGAATGAAGGGGGGCTGTTCGTCGATTAGGTTTATTTTGAACTTTCTGTCGGACTTACCGTCGGATCAACCCGACGGAAACAAGGTCGTCACTTCATGAAACGCAGCGTTCGATTTTTACTAGTTTCCGTCGGATTTTTCGTTGACCAAGCCGACGAAAAGTTAGCCGCCAATTTAATTTTCATTCCCGCCAAAAGTTTGCGTCGGATTTTGCGTCGGACTAGTTAACCCCACACAAAATTTTCTGATCCAATCGTCAACACACCTCATCCGACGGTAATTCCGACGGAAATTATAGTGGGAAATAATCCGACGGAAATTCCGACGGTAATCAGCGTGTTTCTAGTAGTGGAAAATAATCCGACGGAAATTCCAATATCGCCTCTGCTAATTCACCTTCCCCTCCTACATGTTCCTCTTCATCAATATTAGGGTTTGTGTTTTCAATCACATCTTCTCTCACTCTGTAATCAGAGTGTACACTGTTGGTATAGTGAACGTGATTCAAACTCGTGCATGGGCCGAACCCTGGGGGAAATGGGCACGAGTCCGAGTCGGACATCCCAGGGCCAAGCGCAATGTTTCTTCTCATCCCAGTAGCATCTCTCACACCAGCTTCTCTTGCTTGGCTCCCAATTAGTCGATCATCAACTGCTTCATTATTTTCATTATTTTGGGCCCCTACCACATTACGATCCACTTTCTCATGATTGATGTTACCCAAATTTACCACTTCCATAAGCCTATTAGGTTCCTTTTGCGGTATCTCCAAACATCCACTTTCTCCAAATTCCAAAGGCTCGCCGTCTTCACACCCCTGCATGCGTTGCAGTACGATTTCCAAAGGTGCATTTATGGTATTTGTAATTAATGGGGTTACTCCAACGTTCCCTTTGTCTCCCATGCCTCCCATTGGCATCTCCTCCACTTCCATTGTATTCTCACTCGCACAGTCCATAGCCTCCGACGGACAACATGTACTGCAACTGCAACTGTATCCGGTCCTCGAGTTCTCTTCCGGATGCACCTGTGATGATAAGACTTCTCCACCTATTTCCTTTACATAGATATCAAAAGTCGTATCTCCACACTTCACTGAGGCTTAAGTTGTTCCAATCTTTATATGTTACTCTTTTAAGGATGAAGTAAAATAGGAGGTTAAGGGTATTAATTTTGAATTCTAGGAATTATTGTATGGTTTTACTTTAAATATTAGAATTTGTTTGTTATATTTAAATGAGAATATTTTTTCATTTTCATCTTAATAATTGTTGCTTGATTTGCTTAATAAATGATCGTGTTACATCATGATTTTGAATATTCTATCGATTTAATGAAAGTTACTAATTTTACATAATTTTTCCCATAAAAATTCATTATTATGAAATTGTGTTTTTTAATGTTTTATTTTTCATTTTACATCCCTATGCGAAGCACGGGATCTGAACTAGTTACCACTAATTGGCATCACAAATCAAACTTTGAAGGCTATCATTACTGGCTCCGTTTTTCCTCATGTATGTGGGGCCGCTCATCCAAAGACATTCTCCCTTTTAATCAACCAACACACGTGTTACCTTTATGGGATAACAAAATTAGCGTCATCACCAGAGAAATTTTCTAATTTTATTATATCTAATATCAATTTTATTGAATTTCATTTAAATCTTTAATCTCTTGAATTTCCAGCAATACCAATTCGATCATGAGTTCCATTGTGAGAAGCTGGGATTTAAGTATCTAACTATTTTTTGCAGGGTGTTGGCGCTGTCGGCACATTTTTGCGTCCTCCGTGTTTCTGTCGTGCGTATTGTGTGGATGAAAAACTTATGTACGAACGCTGAGGTGGCTTGTACTGTCGGTGAAGAGACTATCATTATTTTGGGTTTTGCTCATCTATATTTTTTAATTTACAAAACTAAAATAAAATAATAATTTTAAGTGTATATTTATTTGAAAAATATTGAGAAACCTAAATTATAAACTTAATTATAAGCAAAATTATAAGTTTATCCTTTTAAGTATTAAGTCTATAGTTAGACTTATGAATTAAGTCTCACTATTATAATTCATTTAATTTAAATAAGTTAGGTTATTTATTTTTACATTAAATAAAAAAAGTCTTAGTTACCAAGAATTTATCCAGAAAGCAGAAGAAATACTAAAGCTGCGCCAAACTATCACAAGAGTTTATGTACAAAGAATGGGCAAACCTGTATAGCTTGTATTCGAAGACATGGGAAGGGATGCTTTTATGTCAGTATCAGAAGCTCAAGCCCACGGAATTGTTAATCTTATCGCGGTTGCGAATTAGCAGCAATGATTCCGCGCAAATACACGATTTTCTATTTTTTTTATTATTCATCTAATCTTTTTATTACCTTATCGGATTTCTTATAATATTTAGAAAAAGATTTCTTAGTAAGCAACAAAATTAAAATAACATTACTTTTTTGGTTTTCATCTTATATAAGAAAGTAAAGATATCCAATAATTTTTTAACCAACAAATCAGCTAATAAAAAATACAGTAATGCTACACATTCAAGTATTTACCCCAACTAAGTCCAACCAAGTGATTTTTCCCCACTCTCTCCCATTACATGCGCTGACACTCTCCCCAAAATTCAAAACGCGTTTCTTCTTCTTATTCTTCTTCTTCTTCTTTTTTCTTCTTCTTCTTCTCCTCCTCCTCCTCTGTTATTGCAGCGCCATCGTCGTCGTTACTGCAGCCGTTACCGTCGTCATTGCAGCTGTTGCCTCCTCTTTCTTCTTCTTCTTCTTTGTTGGTGTTGGTGTTGTTGCTAGTGTTGTTGCTGTTATTGTTGGTGGTGTTCCTATTAGTGTTGGTGTTGTCCTTGTTATCGTTGATGTTGTTGTTGTTGACGAAAAACTGAATTGGTTATTTTTAAAAAACAGAAACAGATTTTGAAGACAAGCAGAAACTGATTTAGAACAAAAATAAAAACGGATTTAGTATAAAAAACTGAATTGGATATTCAAGAAAACAGAAATGGATTTTGAATTAAAAACTGAATTGGATTTTTATGAAACAGAAACGGATTTTGAATGAAAGTAGAAATGGATTTTCTTTTAGGCCTAGGCGTGATTTTGGTGATGAACCCACGCCTAAGCGTGGCCTTGTTTAGCTCAAACAGAAACGGATTTTGAATAAAAGTAGAAACGGATTTTGAATGAAAGTAAAAACGGATTGTAATATATAAAAACTGAATTGGATTTTCATGAAAACAAAAACGGATTTTGAATGAAAGTAGAAACAGATTTTGAATGAAAGTAGAAACGGATTTTCATATATAAAAATTGAATTGGATTTTCATGAAAAAAGAAACGGATTTTGAATGAAAGTAGAAATTGATTTTGAATTATTGGAAGTTACCACTCAAATGTATTCCATCTTCGTGTTACTGCTGTTACTCGTCTTCTTCGTCCTATTTACGTGGTTTTGGTCTTCTTCTTCCTATTGTTGTCGTTGCCATTATCATCATCGTCGCTGCTGCCTTCTTCTTATCTATTTTGTCGTCTTCATTGTCTCTTTGTTGTTGTCGTCGCCGTCATCGTCATCGGAAGAAGCATGAGGAGTTGACGGAGAAGAAAAAGAAGAATGATGAGAAGAGGAGGAGGAAAAAGAATAATGGAAAGAAGATGTAGAAGGAAGCGTGTGTGAGTGAGAAAAGGAAGAAACAAAATTTCAGGGATTCTAAATTCGAAAAAATGAAAATAACGTAAAGAGAGAAAGACGCGTGTGAGTGATCAACTTGGTTAAGCTTAGTTGTTAAAAACACTTGGTTGTGTATAATTATTGTAAAAAACATAATAGAACATCCGCAACCACTGTTTATAGAACATTCACAATAGATGTCACAAAACATCCGAAACCTAAAACAACCACATCAACCAATTTTATATTTTTTTAGAAATAAAATATCCGAAACCTAAAGAAATAAAACATTCAATTTGAGTTATTGGTTGATACTGACTGAATTTTTATTTATTACCTAACATTGTTGTTTATAGAATGTGCTTCATTCATTTTATTGAGCTACTATCTCTTGCTGATTACCATCGACCAAAAGTTTATTGGCTTTCTAACATGTGATAAATAAAAATTATTTTTATACTATTTGACATTTAAATTCTTTGACATAAAAATAAATAATTTGATTAGATTTGGACAAAATAAAATTATATTTAATATTACTATTAATAAAAAGATATTAAAAATTAGTGAATACTACGGTACCCTCTCTTTTTAAGAGGGTAATTTACCCTCTCTAACTTATTGGTTCACAATTAACTTAATAAATAATTTTTTTAAGTGTTTAACATATAATCTTATTCAAATAAGAATTTTTTATGATATTTTGTGCTTTTTTCTAAGAGATGAGTACATAATATAAAATTTTCTTTTTTCATTCTCCCCAGTCATACGAAAAGAACAAGTAACATAATATATCTTTTCTTCATTCTATATGGTCATTTAAAATCAAATTCAACGAAAAATAGAAGATAGATAAGTAATGGTATACATTCTGACCGTAAAAAAGTTATTTATTTAGCTAATTATGAACTAATACACTAGAGATGGTAAATTACCCTCTCAAAAACAGAGGGTACCGTAGCATTCACCTTAAAAATTATACTTTCCATTTTTAATATATTAAATTTATAATTTTTTTTAAAAAAATTTCTATTATTACATTTTTAAAATTTGATTTTAAAATACACCTCATTTTTTATATTCTTTTGGTCTTCTCTCCTTTTTTTATTCTTCATCTTTTAATTTTCTTTTCCTTTTTTTTCTGTTTCTTTTATTTATTTTTTTTTACGTTTTTTCTTCTTCGTTGTTTATTTATTACAATAAAGACAATTAGAGGAGAAAACCTTTAATTTTATGGTTGAAATTTATAAAACAAAGTTAAAAGAATTCACGGAAGACTTGAATCCAACGACTCATTGACTTGCAGGTAGAACAACTGTGTCTCCAAAAAAGCTGGAACCAAATTTATTAGGTTTAGCTTTGATGATCAAAATACTTGAAGACACACGCATTTAAAATTATTTTATTCATCATTATTCACCACACACATATTGTATGATGTAGATATAAATTCGCAGATATTTATTCAAAGAAAAGGAAGTGCACATGCAGGTTCAGTTGGGAGCAAATTAAGCAGGATTATTACGTTATAATAAAATAAAAATTGTCCACAATCTTTTGTTGACTTAGTGGACAATGATTGACTACGCTCTACACTGTTCGGTAAAGCGTACTACTGTACTAAGCAGGTGAAAAAGACGCATTAATTGCGATCACAAATCAAAAGCGATGAGGTCTAAGAGCCTTATAGGTTACCGGCGCAGGCGGTGAAGAGTAGGAAGAACCAGCTTCTTGAAGCGGCGGCACCGCAACTTCGGTGGACTGCAATTTCGAGTAGTCCGTTTTGCAAGGGATGTAATTAAAAGATTTGGGGTTAGGACATGGTTTCACATTGGAAAAGAACACGTGGCACTCTTCCGGTGATCTTTGATTAGGAAGCCCCAAGATGCAGTTTCTGTTGACGTCAAGAACCTTGCTCTCTATCAGCTTCAAGCACTCAGGACCAACTTGGGTGAAGTAGTTGTCTGATAAGGACAAGTTGCCGTTGTTGCGGAGCCCGGGGAGCGTGCAGACCGTCTCCGGAACTGCACCGTACAGCTGGTTGCTTGCGAAGTTGAGGAACTGAATGCTTTTTAAGCACCCAAGAGAGTGTGGAATGGGACCCCTAATGGCGTTCTTGCTCGCATCAAAAACTGTTGCCTTGCTGAGCAACCCTATCTCGTAGGGAAGGCATCCTTCTAGCTTGTTCCCCAAGAAGAGCACTTCCGTTAGCGTCTTGGAAGCTTTACCAATGCTGTTTGGAATCGTTCCAGTAAATTGATTGTTGGCGAACGTGAGGTACCTGGAAATTTGAGAAGATAAATCACAACAAAAGATTTGGATACCATATTTTTAACTAAGGCTTTGGTGTTAGAAAATAAGGAAAATGTTTACTAAAGTTAATTTTAGATAATTATAATTTATCTATTTTTGTTTTTTAATATTTATAAATTATCGTTAAAATTAATATATAATATTAAATATTATAATTCACAAATATTAGTATATAAAATTATAAATATTAAATTACTACTAAAATAAATATTTAATAATAAAAATATTTATGAATTATGAAAAAAATTAGATAATCATCTATTTTAATTTATTTTGACAATCATTTATAATTATGAACCCCAATATCTTTAATTTATACTTTAACATCAATACTTTAATATCACTTTTCAATGTGATGACTAAGTGACAATTAAAATAAATTGAGATTAGAAAAAGTATAGATAATCAATATTTTTCTAACAAACAAATCAATAAATAAAAATAGAATATCCGTAACTGTTGTTTATAGAATATTCATAATTAAAGTCGGTGAAACATTCATAACTTTTTTAAAAATAGTACATGCGAAACTTAAGGAATAGAACATTCGAAATCTAAAGAAAAAGAACATCTAATTTAAATTAAATTAGATGGTTGAATTTTTATTAGTTACTTAGGATTATTTTTAAAATCAACTTTTAATTAGCATTCCTCGAAAATTAATAGCCAGTGAATTTCATGAATATTGAGAGCAATTTGTCCAATATTATATATCAAAATCAAATTCAGCCATTTGGGTACAGATTTAAAAGATTCGAGAGAATTGACCGTTAACCAAGTTCTTGAAAGTTTGTCATACCTGGCAGGAGTTGACCCGAAATTACGTGGGAGGTTGCCAGAGAAGTAATTGTTGTTGATGAAAATAACATCGAGATCTTGAAGGAAGAGTTTTGGTGGAATGGGGCCGAAGAGTTGGTTGAACCTAATGTCCAAGAATGTTAGATTGGTGGCCTCAAGAACTTGCATCGGGAACACACCCGAGAGCCTGTTGTTGCTGAGATCAAGTTCGTAGAAATATTTGAACTTTTTAACGGATATGTCTGGGACGTTTCCTTCGAAGCCGTTGGAGTTAACGTGGAAGAATGTGAGCTCTGGAATTTCACCCAAGATACCGGAAAGCTTCAATGTTCCGTTTTTAACGCCGGTGATTTGGGCTTGGTTGAGGTCTATTCCGGCCACAGCTAGCTGCTTTGAGTTTGGATATATGGCGCACCTTATCCCATTGTACTTGCATGGATCTGAGCCTTTCCAGTTATTAGTGTACCCTGTTTTGTCAACGATATCAAATTTCTTGAATTTTAGAAGTGCTCCTCGTGCTCTTGTCAACCGTGTCGGTGGTGGTGGTGGAGGAGGAGGAGAAGGAGGAGGAGGAGGTGGTGGAGATGGTGTGGGACAGGCTGGTAGTGGCGGAGGCGGAGGCGGAGGCGGAGGTGGTGGTGGTGGTGGCGGCGGCGGAGAAGATGGAGTGGGACACTCTGGTACGGGAGGAGGAGGGGGAGGAGGACATTCGGGTGGCGGAGCGGGGCCAGGATAATAACCGCCGCCTCCCGCTATGATAATCTCCGATACTTGTGTTTGCCGCCGATCAGTCTCATTTTTGCCGACAGAGAAGCATGGGAAGTAAAGCAAGAAAGTAGATAGCATGAGTAAAAGCAAGGCGTTAACGGGTGTCGTGGTGGTGCCCATCTTTCTCTCTCGACACAACTGTGCCACATGCAATGTATATTATGATTCTAAACGAACTTTGGTCTTATAGACTTATTCTATACATGCATCAGGAAAAACAAACGTGCTGTAAAGTTGTCCAAAAGTATATGAATCGATATTTTTTTAACCAATAAATCAGTCAATAAAAAATAGAATATAGTATATAAAACGTTAACAATAAAAGAAATAGAACATTTAAAACCTAGAATAACCAACAATCAACAAAAGAAATAAAACATCCGAAATCTATAGACGAAACATTCAAAACCTAAAAAAAAAAAAATATTCAATATAAATTACTGGCTGATATTGACTCATTTTTTATTACTTATCTAGCATTGTTGGTATGCGAAAATATTGTTATTCAATAATTACATGCTCTTAAGTGTTAGCCCACTTAAACACTAGAGTATTCTCCCGCGAAATATTAAATCGATAACATATATATTTTAAATTTTTTTATAATATTATCTGAAGGAATAAAATACTTAAGGTTAGTGATAAAATTGCTATGTCTTTTTTTCTACATGTAATTTTACAAATTTAAATGGAGAAAATATTATTCATTTTTCTTAAAAAAAAAATTAAGTTGCTAAATCATTTTGCAATCATTATATCATAATGTCTTTGAGTCATCTCACTAAATTAGACGTTAATTAACTAATTTATATTTTGATAAAAAAAATTTAGTCATCCACTTATTGGTTTAATAAAAATTCTAAAACTTTTAATTAATAGCTAGCATTGTATAAATTATTTTTTAGTTGATCTTTCCTGCGTCATATTGAACTGAACATGTTATATGATCCTCCATTTAATGGTGTATTCATAGAATGCGCCGAGGTAATGACAAATGTCAATTAATTGGAGAATGAAAGATTTGTGTTAGGCTTATGAGAGCTTAACACTTGTTTTGCAAATACACTATTATTATTGAATCTTTATATAGTGGGGAAGTTGAAAATTCAAACTTTATGTTTGTGATATAACAATTTATTGACAAAAAAAACTCTTAAAGGAATTTCGATCTGTGGTGGAATACTCTTTAAAGAAAAAGTATTTGGAGCTAATATTAGAAAACCAATTAGGCAGCTAATTAGTGAGAGCAACATGGACTTATTCTTTATTTTGATTGGGCTATTCAACTCTAATGAGCTTGTTGTTTGGGTCCCCATTAGTTCTTTAGCATTGGTTCCCTAGCATTACTCATCTTCAAAATGCTAGAGTGTTTTTAAAGAAGTGATTTTTAAAATCTTTTATTAAAACAAAATTACACATATCACACATGTATAAAATTTGATAATTCTTTCGTATATTTTTTAATATATATATATATTTTACAATAATTTTTGTTGATCAAGTGATTTTGTTCAACCAAGTGGTTAGTCAAGTAAATTTTTTCACGCGCCACTCACATATTATTATAACTAATACAACAATTTCAACGCGCCAATTTTCAATTCTATTTTGTATTCGTTCTTTCTTCGAGCTCGTTTCTTCATTCTTTTCGATCATTCTCTTTGTTTTCGTTCTGAATTGATGATTCTGCAACTCTTTTTACTTCGTGATTCTGCAATCGTGTTTCTGCTCTGTTTTCCTTAATTGCAATGTAGAGAACGACGTTTTACGTGAGGTACGTTAATTCTGCAATGTCATTAGATTTGATCTTCTTTTCCTCTTCTTTTTCTATTGATAGATTCTATTATTCATTCTCGTTGTTTGTTTTCGTTTTAATTTGCGTGATCTCTTTGTTATCATTTTCATGTTCGTTTTCTTTTGTTTGATTTGATTATTGAGTTTTGTAATTTACTTTCAGAATGGAAGCTTTTGTGAATTGGATTTGAATCCTTCATGTGTGAATCAGAGAATACAGAACATGTTTTAGTGCATTTTTTGGTGCACTCTTTGAGATTGATTTAACGTGTTGCTGTGGTTTCCTTATTATTTCGGTGCACTTTAGTATTATATTTGTGTACATTTTAGCTTTTTATTTCGGTGCAGTCTATGAGATATTGATTTAACGTGTTGCTGTGATTTTCTTATTATTTCGGTGCACTTTAATATTATATCTGTGTACATTTTAGCTTTATATTTCGGTGCAGCTTGTGAAATATTAATTTTCTTAGTTTTGAGTTTTACAACAACAACAGCAGCATCAACAACAACAGCAACATCAACAACAACAACATCAAGAAGAAGAAGAAGATAATAATCATGATGATGCAGAAATAGAATAAGGAATCGAAAGAGGAGGATGAGAAGGAGGAGGATATTGATTTAATGTATTGGTATTTGTTTTCTTATTATTTCAATGCAGTTTAGTATTATATTTGTGTACAGTTTAGCTGTATATTTCAGTGGAGTCTCTGAGATATTGATTTCCTTAGTTTTGAGTTTTACCATTTTCTTATTATTTCGATGCAGTTTAATATTATATTTGTGTACAATTTAGCTTTATATTTCAGTGGAGTCTCGGAGATATTGACGACGACGACGACGACGACAACAACAACAGTATAAAAGCTTCCATATATAATATTTTTACTCTCCAAGTTTCTTTTTGAATTTCAATGTCTTATTCAGCACTCCCAAAAATTCAGCAACAAATATTTCCTTCTTTAACTCATTATGACTGTTTGAATAGAAAATCTTTCCTCTTTTGATCGATCACAAATAGTGTGATATACTTGTTGTCCAAGTTTGTGCTACTTTAAAATTTTCCTTTATTAACATTACTTCATCTCCAAGACTTTGAGTCTAGTCAACTTTATTTGCTATATTCATGTGGACCTGCCACACTAAACACACATATCAAACACACCAACACGTTTGGGCTATTAATCCATAACCCGACTAATGTTTATCATCATCAAATATTCAATATTAACTTTGAACTCAACAATGTCCCCCTTGATGACAAACATTAAATATGATGATTAATCTAGGGATTTTAATAAATAGAAAATTATGATACTTCCCTTTGATGTGCTCCCCCTTAATGTGTGTTTCCATACTTAATAAACAAATATAGTAATATGCAATGTTAATAATGATACGCTCTGATCTCGGCAAGTGCACCAAATCGTTCAAGTAATACCACGGTGAAGTGGGTATTGTTCCCACGAGGAATAAAGGACCAAGCAATACTATCTCTTAATCAATCTAAGCAGATCAAAATAAAACTTTGGAGAAGATGATGGTGATGAACTCGAAAACAATGAGTGAAAGAGTTTAGAAATATTACTTGAGGAATTAATCAGTGGAATGAGATGTTAAGAGCTTCGGAGATTTTTTCCCTTGAGGGCCAATGTATACATTCAATCACAATTCTAAGGTTTTCAGAAATCAAAGCACAACGAATCTAGAGTAACTAAATCCTAATTTCTTAGTAATTCAGTTTCCAATTACCTAATCAAAAGCTAATCTCTTAGTCAATTAATCAAATAATTAGATGAAGCCCTAATTCAGATTCTAACTCTTCTGAGTCTCAAAAGTGATCCTAGATCAGATTAAATGTCACTATATCCAAACTAGTTCTAATCCAATTTTAACCCACAGAATTTTAGTTGCATAACAATTAGCTTGACTATCTCTAGTTAGACCTAATCATCATGTGATTCAATTTCAAACTAGCATAAACTAATAGATCTTTCAATCTTATTAATCTAGCCCTAGACAAGTTAAGAACACCTCTCAGTGATTCTAAACTATTGGGATGAAGAACGGAAACTTAAATCATGCATAGAAGATAACTGAATATACCTCATTGAATTGATAATTGAATGTACAAAAGACTACCTCATGATGGGTGAACAGAGCTCCTCACCCTTAACAATGGAGTAGTTTAGCCTTGCATAATGAAAATTAAAACCTAAAATTGAAGTAAAAGTAACCTCCTCTATGCTGGTATCAATCTCCCTTTTTATATCCTACTAACTTAACTAAAAATCAAATTAAAATCTAATCATATCTAATCCTAATCCTAATCTTATCTTCTATCTTTACAAAGCTTTA
>JASCZI010151209.1:20901-33644 GCA_036250425.1 Stylosanthes scabra
ATTTCATATAAACATCGACTAAAATATGCAAATCATATGATACTAATTCATATCTAATTTTTATATATATTTAAATAAAACTTTCATCTATTCAATAATAAATAATTCGTAAAACAATCCAATATATATTTCCCATATATATATATAATACATACAAATTATAACATTTTTAGGGTTAGAAGAGAGGCACATGCACTTGAAAAGGAAATCATCAAGGAACATGGTGAATGTACATGAGTCTATATATGAGATTGTGCCTTTAATTTAGTTGGTGTGTTCTTATGTCAAATCCATATATATATATCAAAGAGAAAATGGAAATTCATATAAATTTTTTTCCTATGTGGGGGGCCTGGTCTGGTGGTATTGTTTCATTTCGTTACCATTATTCTCTCCGAATGAAATGGGAATGTTGGTTTCTCTCAGACAATTCTGAATCTGCAAGTCATGCTTCACAAGGAAAGTTTTGTAACTTCAGTCTCTTTATTTTGATTAGGATTAGGATTAGGATGATATGTTCATTGGTTGAGATCAAATAAACTTGGAGACATCGAATAATCTATCAGGGTGTACTTTGTAACAGCTTGATTTTGGTAATAATAACTTTGATTATTTAGTAGTCAGTTTAGTTCTATTAGTTACATACTTACATATCAAGCTCATTGATATAGTAACCTAATACCTTAGCTTATTAATTAATTAGCTATAATTTCTCTTTTAGAGAGATCGAAGTTAGGGATGGCAATGGGTGTTCGTGGGGCGGGTACCTCATTCCCTACCCCCGTCTCTATTTATAAAATTACTTCCGTCCCCGCCTCATTTCTGTCACGGGTTCCCGTTTATGAAATCCCGCGAGAATAGCGGATATCCACAGGTATCCATGGATATTAACTTTTAAAAAAATAATTAAAAAATAACATAAATATAATAAAATTTAGTACAATAAAATAAAATTTAACAAATTAAAATATAATGACACACAAATTTAAGCACTCACATACATATAAAATATCAAACATATACATTAAAAGAAAATGAAATAAAAACATGTTTTAAATATAAACAAAATCTAACTTTTATACATGTGTAGGGACAAATATATAATTTCATTATTCGTGGGGATTTCGCGGTCTCCATGGAGCAGGTACCTCTATCCACGTCCCCGTTTATTATTCGTGGGGGCGGGTCGCCGTCCCATGGATATTTCGCGGGTCTCCATTAGCCTCCTCATCGCGGGCGGGTAATTAAGGCAAATATCCGCAGATATGAGGATTTTTGCCATCCCTAATCGGAATGTCTATTATTATTTTGTTGATTGAATAAAGCTAACTATATAATATAGGTAAATTTGTTATTGATGATTTTAAATTTATAATTAGAGAAAGTTTTGGTAGCCAATATTAGGGAGACAATGGGAAGCTAATATTATTTTTCTTTCTTTTTTTTCCCCTTTTTATCACACATTATTTCTTTAATTACACTTACCGACTCCTATTAGTCCCCTAACGTTGATTCCATAGCAATACTCTTATAATTATTATTATATATATACATCTATTTATCAATTTTAAACTTTGAAATAAATAATTTTACGACATGAAGTTAGAATTTGTATAACTAAAAAATTTTAAATTCAATTCTTATGACCAAAAGAAAAGATCCGGCAAAAAGGTACAGAAAAAAAATATTGATGCAAACTCTTAAAAACTCTCTTCTAAGATAACATATAAAGAAATATAATTGTTATAACTTATATTAAAAAACATTAAAAAATTTATACATATATTATTCATTAACAGTAATGTTATTTGAACAAATAAATTCATCAATCAAGTTCTTAGCCAAGTAAACTTGCAACATCAACACCATTCTTATAAAAAAAAGCGTGATACACGCGCTGCTCCTTCTCCTCTGCCAGTTAGTGTCTTCTTGTCGTTGTTGTTGTTGTAATTCTTCTTTTTCTTCTTCTATTCTTCTTTTTCTTTGGTGTATTGCACTGAAATATAAAGTAATAATCCACCGAAGTAGGAAGTAATAATGTACCCAAAAAATAAAAAGCACAACCAAACTAAGAAAATAATTAAAAACTAAAACATTGCACAGAAATATAAAATAATAATACACCGAAATAACATCAAAAAAATGAAAAGCACAATCAAACTAAAAAAATGATGAAAACTAAAAAATTATATCGAAATATAAAGCAATAATGCACCGAAATAGAAATCAATGATGCACCGAAAAAACGAAAAGCACAATCAAACTAAGGAAATCATGTAAACAGAAAGATATAATGAACTGAAATAAAAGTAATAATGCAACAAAAAAGAATAGGAAGAAGAAAAAGATATGAATTAATTAAATAACAATACTAGCTAACCAATAAAAAATCAGTCAATATTAGCCAACAATTTATATTAGATGTTCTATTTCTTTAAATTTTGGATGTTCTGTTTATAAGTTTAGGATATTTTTTTTTTTTAATTGTTGGTTGATTTAGGTTTTGGATGTTCTATTTCTTTTATTATGAGTGTTTTATAAATAATGATTATGGATGTTTGTGTGTTGATTTGCTGCTTTGTGGATTCTGATGACTAGACCTTGGGAACGTAAGACTTAGAGCACGAGAGGGAAGGATGAATAACCGGTAGAGCTTTGCTGCTAGTACCTTAGGTATAACTAAAACAACTCGGTTAACTGAGAGAGTAAATAGGAATGCCCCGCATGATCCGGCTAGAATAAATACTGTAGGTTTGGCGCTTTATCCGTACTGAGAATTCATGGGTTGGGGATTCTCACTCCGTACATCATCAGACTTTTCAAGTACAGGTTCAAGCTTGGAAAGTTGGCGAAGCTTCCGTGAAGAACTTCGAGTGCCTAGCTTTCTCCGAAAGTCAGGTCTTCCGCTGTGCATTTACGGAGAACTAGAGGTGTCTGTGTATAGGTTAAAGTCTTGGATTAGTCGGAGAACCTAAGCTTCGTAGGTTCTGTTATGTAGTCATTGAACCCTATTATCTATGTACTATGTACGATTACTTTGATACGAGTAAAAGGTTGTAATCCATGGGTCTTGGCTCTATTTTATGTAAACTAAATGGTTATAACTTATTTACAATTCAAACGTTTATGTGATTTTCGGATTTAGTACGTATGAGTCGTGGTTTGATTTGTCCGTAGCGTTTCGAAATTGATCAAACTTATTCGCGACTTGGTTCATCGATTTTGGGGTGTTACAAATTATTATTATTATTTTCATTATTTAATTATAGTATAAATCAACTACTACCATTGAGTGTTCACAATTTTTACTAGTTTTTTTAATATATAATCATACCTTTCTCAAATCTCAAAACTACTCATGAAAACAAAGTACCTCGTTTCACATTAAGATTGCGTGATTTTAATCATGTTAATTAGTTAAACTTCAATAAATTTTGAATATTATTTAATTATTATGAAAAGCTTGAAGCCAGCTTTACAAAAACATTATTGTAAATTATTTGGCATGCCATCAAATGAAAGGGAGTAATATATGACTTGTTTTTTCGGTGAGAAGTTTCACAACTAATAAACAAATATAAACCTTAAAGTGATCTTAATAATTACTTTAGTTTGGCTCAAGAAAATATTCAAAACCTCAAAAGAAATAGAGTCAAAATCTTTTTCCTCTTAAAAAAAGTCCTTTTTAATCAAATATTATTTATCAGTGTTGCAACTGTAAAAAAATTAAAAGTATCCCTTATTATAAGGAAATTAAAGGTGCATATTCATGATTGTTTACTTTCACAACAAACACATGAATAATAGTATAATACTTCATTCACAAGAAAATAATGGCTCATCGTAAAATGGCTCTTGCATGCAATAGAAGCATAACTACTTCACATTATTTATATATAACAAGAATATTTGAAATTATTTAAAAAATAAAAAGAATAGATTCGCAATCTAATGGCACTAGGTAGATTTTTATAGATTTTTTGACTAACCTGAATTAATAGATTAAAGGATATAAAAAACTAAAAAGTGATTTTTTTGATTTCATGATTGATCTGGTCCAGGCCCTTTCTTTGACCCATTTTAATTAATTAATTAATTAATTTCAATCAAGTTCATTTTTCTTTCCCCTATAGTTTCTTAGGCACATTAATTAAATGTAGTTAGCAGCTAATTTGCCGCATGTTCAGGTGACATCCTGTAGTTCAAAACATGATTATTCAAACTGAAATTCCTGCAAGTAATCATAATCAATTTTCACTAATTTTTTTAATCATCCAAAGGTGTTGACCGCACGAGTGGGAGGGAACTAGTGGGGTCTTTCATTCCACATACAGCCCTAATAATTGGTGCCTTTCATTTTTTTTTCTGTTTATGAAAAGTATATTAAATTTATCATCTTATTAAATGTTTTTAAACAATGTTTACTGAAACTACTATTTAATTAATAATAAAGAAATACTATAATCTATGAAACCCAATCTTTATATATTAATTTAAAATGAAAAATTTTCGGGAAATAAAAAATAGCTAAAAAACCCAAATTTTGTAAATATAATTATGGAGATTATATATATATATATTTTTTCAATGCATCGTCAGTGTAAAAGAGATTTAGACATGTATCTAATCAGGTGTTATTACATTATCAACATAATTAATTTTTAAATCCCCTCTTCAAAAGTCATATAAATGTATGAATCTAATTGAATGACTGTATAAAATTTTTTATATCGTCGGTGTATCAAAATTAAACTCATATATGAAATTGTAAATGTTAAATTAAATATATTAACTTTATATTATTGAATTCCTAACTTAAAATTTTCAAGACATTGAAAACATTTTTTCTATTACATTTAGTATTTTTTAGAATAATATATAATAATATTTTGTTATTGTTATTAATAATTAGTAGAGGTTTAAGCATAGACCAACTTAGAAGACACTACCCAGACAATTTTGTAAAGAGTGTTCAAATAATTAAATTAATTAAGGGCCTATTTGTATGTAATCGGCTGTGCAAATTGCACAAGAGGGGTTCTTTCTTTTGTATTTTCAAACCCTTTTGGGGACAAAGTTGCTTAATCTAGCCACATGACAATGACTTTTAAGTTAATTAAAAGTTCTTACTTTTATGTTTTGAATCGTAACTGTACTTTTCAGGAGTTGTGTGTGTCTGGATCAGCTAATACACAATTTCTTAATTACAGGAATGAACCAAAAAGAAAGTTTTTTTTTTATTAACATTAATAAATAATTTACAAAACAAGTGGAGACTCCTAGCTAGGTGGAAACGTTAATTAACTGAAAAGACAAAATATGTAGTAGGATACTAGAGTTTTTAGCATCAATACAAGTTAACCTATCTAACCACCTGATTATTTTGATGGATTATATAATGAAAGAAAAGGTGAAAAATATTGTATGAAAATATTTAAAGATGCCTTCAAGTGATTATGTAAGCTCAAATTTATGATAAGGCTTTTTTAAGTTGAATTCTTATACGGATATTTATGATTACCTTTTCTAGTCATTAAGAATAATTCTATTTGCACACTAAAATTAGCGATCAAATCAGCCATCAGTGTATAATACATATTGAAATATAAAATACATGTGTAGTTTATCTCATTTTAATATGTATTTAGTATTTCAATGCGTACTATACACTAGTGATTAATTTTTGTGTACACCTAGCATTGCTTAATGAGTGATAAAATATAAATTTGTAGGATTATGATACAAAATTATAGTGAATCTCTTTGTTTCGAACTGTTACACTTAGAAGTTCGGATGGGGATACCTGCAAGAGACTCTAATACTCAAATCAGTAGTGCATATTCTAACAAATAATAAAATTAGGTTAAAAATGAGATACGTGTGAAGATTTTTTCTTCAATATTTATAATCACTATTTGAAATTTCTTAACGAATATTTTGTATGGCTTTTAAACTCGACTAAATGCTGCTCAGTAACAATACATAGTATACGTAATTAGATGATTGTATGTGTAAAATAATTTATACCTTAAGTTAACAAAAGTTAAATTAATTTTTTATTTAATAAGAAGATTATAGTTAATTATGTTGCAGTAACTTTGCAATGATTGAAATCTCACTCAAATAAAATAGGGTAGTTTTAGGGAAAAAGTAATACATGAATTTGTTGTCTTTGTAAAATATTGAAGAAAGAAAAAGCATAGTATCCAGTATATATTCACAATCTATAGGCTCTTGCTTGCATATATATAACTGGAAATACTAACTAGATGCTATGTATGTAATTTAAGCTTCTTTAGACAAATTAAATAAAACTTTAATTGCTAGATAAGCATAACTAATTAATTTAATAAGAAGGGCAATCCATTATATATATTTACAGCTTGATCCCACCATGCATGAGTAAGAGTAATTTACGGGTAATAACTTCATATGTATGCATATTCTTAATTAATTATTAAATATATAGTGTGTTGCTGACATACGATTTTGTTGGTTTACCAACCATTATTTCCTTTCATCCACTTCCTTAAGTTAGATACATAAATACATACATAAGAACTTACGTTATCACATTATCTTTACACCTCTCTCAAAATTAAAGTTTTTTATTAATATATATGATGATCAAATTATATATATATTTGAAATTTGAATAATTGTATTGTTAATAGAGACTCCCATTTTTCACAAAAGATGTTAAGGTTCTATTTTGTTAAAGATATAACCTTTTTATGTAATTTTTTTATTTATCTATTTTTTTTGAACTAGAAAATTAAGAAACTTATGTGTAAACTTATAAGCTCCGCCACTACTATATATATAATTATATATTAAAAAATAACTTTTTATTATTTTTGAAATTTGAACTCATGACTTTTAATTAAAGGGTAAGAGATTTATCTTCTTAATCAATATCATATTTGGTAATATTATTATAAGAAAAATTAATTTCTATTAATACATTAGGTTCAGAATAATGTTGCTGATTATGGTATATATATAAATCATGCATTATTGATAAAAAAAAAAATGGTATGTTTATCTAAGCTTTATATTAATAACCAAAAGCAGATGACTGTGATGATAAAAATGGTAGTTTAATTTTATTATGTTTGTATGATAATTCTTCTTCTTTCTATCTTTTCATTAATCGCTTTCTTATTACTTGCATGTTGACTATTTTTGTTTTCCCCTTTAATTTGTTATACACAACCCTATTTATATTCTATCTTAATATAAATAATTCAATTATATCAAATATACAATTAATTTTAAATAAAAATATATATCATTTGTATATATATTTTATTAATGAGAACTTTAGTTAAGTACATGCAATCATGATTAACATTGTAATAGTTATGCCCATCTAAGTTACGTAGGTGTATCACATCATGTGTGATTAGATTTGAATCTTCTTTTACACCTAAAAAAAACATTGTGGTATTTATATACTTATAGTAATACTTAAAAATATTATCATAACTAATGTTACAATTTTTTATTATTTAAAAACACTTCTTAATTTTAAAAATAGTAAAAAGTGTTGCCAATTTTTTTTTAAAAAAGTATAATTTTAACAACTTTTTGAGTGTTGTATATAACAACAACTATAATAATAGTTATCCTAAACTCTACTTTTTTAATTAAGAATACTTTAAAATGCTAATGAGATTGAATCCTACACATAATGTTTGTTGTTAAACTAAATCCTAAATAGTCACCCAAAAAAACTAAATCCTAAATATTAATAGCTTACCTTTCTTATTATTTTAATTTGTCATGATATATATCTTCAAGCTAAAACTCCACCTACGTTACACCTGAGATACATAGTCTATCCTAAGTCTGAAAAAAAAGATAGTTGTGTTAACCATTCGATAATTAACATAAAAACTTAGTCGAACATTTATGAGATGAATTAAATATGTTATTGTGCTAAAACTAGGTTGTTATTCGGAAGTAACACGCTATGCCGATCTAATACCATATCAAAGAAGCAAAAGTCGTTGCATCAATGATCTATATGTAAATGGTCTCTTTATAAATATAATACATAACATAATTTAATAATATTGTTTGATTCATGTACTTGACCACCTAATAAAATAAAATTATGTTATTGTATATATTGAATCAAAGGCTAAACTATTACAAATATAAACTTATTTAAAATTTTGAAGGTGCTCACTTAATTGTAACGCTAAATAACTTGCGTATCACATTAAGAAAAAATAATAAGGATTCAAGTATTAATTAATAAGGTAGTGGAACTGGGTGAATCTAAGAAAGTTTATTTGATATTCATGATTCATGAAAGTCATAAACAACACACGTGTCATAGCAGTGACAACCACTGTTTATGATTCACACACTTGACGCTCACAAACCGAACGGCGCGGTGTCAAGCTTTTCCTTCTCAACCAATCATTCTCATATCATTAACCATTTATAATAAACAACACATCAATTTTAAATTTATGTTAAATACTTTTAAATAATTAAGTATTTTATATATCTATTTCTCAATCCATTAAAAAAATTAAATAATTATTGTGAAAAAATAAATGAATAGATAAAAAAAATTCTATTTTTGTTTTATACACCCCAAATGACCAAATCCAACGAATAAAAAACTAAATCAGCACGTATTTTAATTTTATTAAAAATTTATTGCTAAATAATGAAAAAAATTCAAATTGTCAAAATTTAATATATATATATATATATGAGAGTTGTGCATTAATAATATAAAATGTTTTACGCCACATTCATTTTTTTTCAATCACAAAATAAATAAAAAATTATTTTTTTAACATAACATTACAGGATTATATATATATATATATATAATATTTATATTAAATGTACATTAAAATTAAATTCATATAATTATTTTACTAGAAAGTTTATCATCTCATTTATGTATGTATTATGTATAAGGAAGGTATTTCTGTATACCTCAAAAAGTGAGGTATATAATATTTTTTTATTTTTTAATCATTAATTTTTATCATATATTAATTTTATAATTAAAATCAATTAAGATCAATAGCTAAAAAATAATAGAATACGATATAACTCACTTTTAAGATATACCGAAAAACTTTCCTACACATAAATCTGATCCAAATTAGTTATGGCAAAATTTTGGATATTGGATAAGTAAAAAAAAAAAATTCCAAGTATGTAAGTGAGAATAGTGATGTTAATTTCTTACTTTTAAAGGAAACGGTGAGTGGGTCCCACTTAAATTTCATTGCACGTGGCGTCATAACATTCGGTTTTCTCTTCCGTTATTACCCTTTGACCGCCAAATCCAAGTGTTGACTCGCCCAGCTAAAAAGTAAAACTTTTTCTGAGTTTAATTAATTATTTTTAAATATAAAAAATTAAAAAAAGTTCCCAAAAGATGTTTCATTTAATTTTAACCCTATATTTTAGTCTCTAAAATAAAAGAGAAAAATTAAAGATATCTTTGCTTCATTAATTCCTTGGGTAACCTTTCTAACAAATTCTCATTATTTCTATTTTAATTCATCATTAATTTTATTTTTAAAATAAAAAGAAAATCCAATACACACTTTATTTTTTAAAAAAAATAAAAAAATAATTTGGTTGCTGTTTGCAAGCTTACATCTACATTAGCTGGTATGCAACTCACCCACTATTTATTTCTTCACTCTTCAACAGCCACAACTATTTTAATTTATATATTTATTTTCCCCAATTATAGTTAAAAAGAAATATAATCACCGAATTGAAAGAGAACCTGATGGAGGGTGATTGACGTCATTTTTTAATGTGTCTATGTATATATATAAGTGCGTAACTCATAGGGTTATTAAGCTTCCTTTTGGCATTTTATAGAGAAGGGAAAGACAAAACTATGTGTCATTTTCAACCCTACTTATTTTTATCTCACTTAATTAATAATATATATTATGAGAGAAAATAGAGTTGCGTCTTTTGCCCTCCACGCAGCTTAAAACACGCAGTAACAACTAACAAATATAGACACTATGTTTTCATCTCTCTTAAATCATAATTATCCAATTATTATTATTATTATTATTATTATTATTATTATTAAGTGTCACTGAATATAATTGTGATAACAATGGCTATAAATAAACCAACTTAAATTAATTTAATGATTATTAAAATTTGAAAATGAAATAAAAAGACTATGGTAATAAACGGATTACGATTAATCAAATAAACTATTGAAAAAAATATGAAGTTGAGAGATTCAGTTTATATTTCAAGTTATTTCCTACTATATTTAATTTTTGACTCTCTTCTATAATCCTAATAATAGTTTACAAAATTTGTCCATTCTAATATTATTATTGTTCTTTTCAAGACCTGTGGAAAGTGACACCGTTTATTATTAAAATGAATAAATTTATTCACTAGTAAATTTTATATCGTAATCATCATCAATTTTAAATCCTTAATTATTAACATATAACTACCGCAAATGTAGTCTTTGTAAAATTTACTGAATTAAGTGTAAGAAAAAAATTTCAGAGTCAAAGTTAAATATTCGTAATTTTTTAAATTTTTACCATGGACTTGAAAAGTTAATCAACAATTGAAAAAACAAACGAAATATTATACCAACTTATTTATAATTAAAATAAATATAATAAATATAATTAATATTTTGATAATAAATAATGATGAATAATCAATGCAGTGACCCATATAAAACAAATAGAATATATATCTATTTGGGTTCCTAAAGTATTTTAAATTAGACATATTTCCCTAATTAAAATTAATTATTATTTAGTTCTCAATTTTTTTTAATAAGTCAGATTAATCTTAAAATACTTAGTTTTTTTAAATTCTAACTGATCAACGTATTTTATAAATCAATTTGATTTATAAAACAAAAAGTTAGAAACTAAAATATTACGAAATAAAAAGTTGAGACTAAAAAATAATGAATTTTTGTCGACAATTAATACGTCTCGTTTAAAATTTTTTAAAAACCAAAATGGAAATACTCAAATAAATATATATAGACTAAATGTAATAATTCACTATTTACTAACATCAAATAATGAATGTTATTCCATTTTAGGTCCCAAACAAGAACCTCTTTCAAGATTTGCATCATCCTTGTTTGCTCCAAATCAAAACCTCCCTTCCTACCCATCAATACATGTCTCTCTTAACATACACACTCACATGAATCAAACACAATAATAAGCACTTAGTCAAATAAAGGAACTAGGAACTTCATCTATCTTCATCATGATTTGTTATATATGTTGGCTATTGTATTTGTGAATTCACCGGGCAATAATGAATTAAAGAAAAAAAAAAGGAATAATAATAATAAAGCTAGAAATTGAAGGAGAAAAAGAAAGTGTTTGTGTGTGTATGTATTGATGAGGAAAATAGTAAGCTAAGGCCTAAAGGGGCTTATCGCATGTTTGCTTCACGCAAGCAACTAAATTTGTGGGGTGTGTTATTTAAAACCCTTTATTTTACTTTTTCCTTTTTTTTTTTTTAATTTTCTTTTTTTGCATCCTCGCTTGGCTTTAAAGACTTCCTCTTCTTCTACTTCTTAAATTCTTCTTCTACTCTCTCTCTCTAAAAATCATTCATTAAAATACTAATCCCACACCAAACCCTAAATTCGTACAAATACACCTCAACATTCTTTTTTTCTTCTTCCTCCTTCTTCTCTTCATTTTTTTTCTTCTCTTCTTAATTCCTCTCTATATGATCCTCAAAGCCCCTCAATTTTATTACTTAACCCTAACAAATCACATACCCTTCAATCAAACCCTAAACATTAAAATTATTTTCATCCTTGTAATTAAAACCTAAAATTAAAGGACCCTAATTATTATTAGTGTCCATATCAAAAGATGAGTATAAACACTAGTTGTAGCGGAAGCCCTAGTGGCGGCGGCGGAAACAGTAGTGGCAGCGGAGGCAGCGGTGGCGGTGGCCCTTGTGGGGCTTGCAAATTCTTAAGAAGAAAGTGTGTGCAAGGTTGTATATTTGCACCCTACTTTGATTCGGAGCAAGGTGCCACACATTTTGCGGCGGTTCACAAGGTTTTTGGCGCTAGCAATGTTTCAAAGCTTCTACTAAATATTCCAGTTCATAAGAGACTTGATGCTGTTGTCACCATTTGTTATGAAGCTCAAGCAAGGCTTAGAGACCCTGTCTATGGCTGCGTTGCTCATATCTTTGCTCTTCAACAACAGGTAAAAAATAAATTTAATTAAATTATTGAAATTAGTATCATATATATCATATAATTAAATTACTTCTTGTTGGTTTATTATAATTATTGTTAATTAATTACAACCATGTCTATTATCATCTTGAAAGATGGTTTACTTAAAGGAAAATGTTAAAAGAAAATCAGCAAAATAATCCAAATTTATTTATTTAGTGTTTGTTGATTATTGTCATTTAAAATTTATTTTAAACGTTACAAAAATATAATTATAAATATTATATATATAAAATTATGAATGTTAAATTAAATACAGTAATTTTATGTAATTACTTTCCTAATATTATTCTACTAAAATATGTTTGTTTTTTAAAATAAGATTTTAGTAGATAAGGATGGAAGTAAATATATAGAGAAATTAATTAATATATTTTGGGCTATTTATTAGTATTTGTTTGCTTCTTTGTTGGTCTTATCATGAGTATGTATGTATATATCTTCTCCCTAAGCTTTTGCCAGCTATGGTAGCTAG
>JASCZI010151209.1:33654-48591 GCA_036250425.1 Stylosanthes scabra
ACTTAGAATTAATGTGGTCAGCACTTTTAGACTAGAGTTTAATTCTTTCTTACGTTTTTCTTGACTTTATAATAATGAATGAGCAACTTAATTTGGAATTCTAGGTATTCAAAATCAGAATGAATTGAAGGTCATAGCTTTAGATTATAGGTACATTAGAGGACGGTTTTTCTAAATTTGCTATTAAATTTTATTTACATACATACACACAAAAGTTGGCATGGAAATTTCGAAGCACAAATATGTGCATAATTTATGCCCAAGTTTTTGTTTTATAGTCAATTATCATATATTATTAGCCCTCATGCATGAGCAAAATTAGTTGGGTACGGAATATGTGCATTATTTTGCAACCCTCTATAGTTTTATATATATATATATATATACACACCCCAAGTTTTCATTATTAGAGTGAAAGTTATTAGCTTAGTGATGACATGAAAATAAATTTTGTATATATTAATTTTATGAAAACAAATTTTATAGAGTTATCAGCACATTTAAATGACATTTTAAATAGTATATCTAAAAATTAATTATTTTTATTGATATAATAATATACTGATATATAAAAATAAAATTCTTATATATATATATTAATAAAAGAATATTGCATCCACTATAATTGTTATGAGTTGGAATGTTAATCTCGTTAAATTTCATTAATAAATCATCTTATAATAATGAAATCACCAAAAAAAAAAAATCTTAAAATGAAGCATGAGATTGAATTGATGAATGATGATTTTTTTTTTTTGGTGTCTTGAATAATGATGAATCTATATATTATTATATACTCATTTTGAAGCAGCATGGTTGGTTTTTCTTATTGGGTTTCAAATCAAACATATGTAGGCACCTTCTAATTATATTGTTGTTCCATTCTTCAACACAAACCTTTACATAGTGTGTTTTGTGCTTGTGCTTGTGCCATATGAAAGAGGAACAAAAGTTGGGTTTTGTGGGAAAGAGGAAACAAATGGGGTATAGGGCATAGGAAACCATGGAATAACCTAAACTACTATATAGGGGGGGACACAGTGTCTTTGCTATTTCTTTCTCTCTTTCTGAAATCCATAAAATCTTAATTGATTAAGAAATGATTATGATGTGGTCGGCGGTTACATAAAATGTATGTTGCTACTTACTAGACCTCTCTAAATATAAAGTCTATGCTTTAATTTAATTATTTAATAATTAATTATTTATTATTTTGGGTCATTACTAGTTACTACTAACTTTCTTAGTATTCGCTGGTTTTAGGGATTTTGTCGGTTAGTTTCTTGGGCTTAGGCAATTTTCATAGGGGCATAGTACATCCTTTTGTCCCTACTTGGTCAATTTCTTCTTTATAAAATGACTTAAATAAAAAAATAATAACAATATATAATAATACTTAATAGCATTTTCCACTTTTTTTTTTTAAATTTTATTCTTGAAGAATAGGTATGAGGTTGGAGAAAGATGAGACACTATCAAAGCCAGCAAACTTCCTTAAAATGGGGAATTTTATTTTTATTTTATTTTTGTCATTTTTTACAAATAAATTTATTACTACATACTTAAGAAAACTTGCTAGCTTATTTTGCAAATTGCTTATTTGTAGAGATAATGAACAACAAGCAAAAGATAAAATGGCGATTTTGATGTATAATGCATGGTTGCTTAGCTTTTCCTTCTATTCCTAATTATCATGGTTCAAAAATTATTTTTTAAAAAAAAAAAAAGAAAAAAAAATATGTCTACATATAAGACAATGTTTACACACAGAAAATTTTTTTATTGTCCCCAAAAACTACGTACAGTATGTATGTAGATGCATAAATATCTAGAGGTTATATATATATAGAGTATACTTTCATGTGACTATTCAACGAATAGGAGTCTTACTTCTCTAACTTAGAAATCTGTAAATTTTTTATTTAACTAATAATAATAATTATTAAGTATCCAATCCCTATGCCCTCATCATAATTGTCCAATGTTGAAAATTCAATTTTTTTAAAGAGAATTAATATTTATTTTTATATTTTATATGTTTCTCATGTCTTGTTTTTGATAATTAAGAAAGTTACAAGTATTGAAGCTTTTAATAAATGTAAAATGGAAGTTTAAATATCATCTTGATCCCTTGAGAGACCAAAATCAAAATAAGTTAAATTACAGGGATCAATTTGTTACTTAAAATTAGAAAATAAAATTATTATTCTTACATAAAATTAGTTTTTTTACTATAAAAAGTTATATTATGTATAAGAGTAATAAAAGCCAAACAAAAAAAAAATTATATAGGGGTTAAAAATAAAGTTTTTCGTTGCTACTTACACTTAGCCTGGAACAAAAGTTGCTTAATTATTGGCCCAATTAAATTATTTTTTTCTCTTTCCGTTTAAGTTATTTTGAATTAAAATCGAAGATAATAACTAAGATATCATCAAATTTAAGTTAAACTATTAATTAATTCTTTTATCGAAACAATATTTTGAAAGAAATTAAGAAAAGTAGAAGTAGCAGAAATTGATAAGATGTTATTAAAACAATCCCTACAAGTCTCCAATCATGTTGATTTGTTTATTTCTTCGGAGTGACTTGGTTTGCACCAAACTCTTGTTTAATAACATCAAGAAGTTTGTTTTGAAGTCACGTTTTCATACTTGCATTGCCATTCTTAAGTTAATTATTTACTTTCATGAAACTCAACATCTTGTGTTCTTCAAGGACCATTTAAATATTGGACCACGGGAATGTGCATATGCTATTCCCTTGCCCTAAGTGTTTAGCACTTTCAATAATTTATATATTATAACAATTATTTCTATCAAAATTACAGATAGATAGGACCACCATGTTGGGGGTAAAGGTAGAATAAAAGAAAAGAAACATTAGAGATAAATCTAAAACTTCAGATAAATAATCTAAATAGAGATGTAGAAATATATTATAGAAAATAGGCTAGAATGTATTATTATAATATGATTTTTAGACTGTGTTTGGTTTGTATTTCTATTTTCTTTTTTTATATTTGATATTTTTTGTTTTTTAGATTTTGTGAAAAAAAATATAAGATGAAAATATAAAACAAAAATTTTATTGTTATCTTTTTTTTTCTTCGTAAAATTCAAAAAATAAAATATATTGAAAATGAAAATGAAAATAGAAATAAAAACGTAAACCAAACACATCCTATTTTCGAACAAAATCAGTGATATTTGATTTTTTTTACAATGCTTATAAGATTTTGGTTGATAGTTATGGTATTCTATTGATATTCTAATTGTTTTGTCCTTGATGAAATTCTTTTTTTTTTTTTTTTTTCTATTTTGCTTAACAGGTAGTGACTTTACAAGCAGAACTTACATATTTACAAGGTCATCTTGCAACTCTTGAATTACCTCATCCACCACAACCACCTCCTTCTCCACCGCAACCAACCCTAGGTCCTCCGACTCTCTCAATCTCTGATCTCCCACCTCCACCTCCTACTCCTGCCACCACCACTGCAGTGCCGGCCACATATGATTTGTCTTCCCTCTTTGAACCCATGGCCCAAACTTCTTGGGCCATGCAACATAGGCCCGCTGATGTACCACGCCAATTTTTTAGTGGCGGCACATCAACATCTTTACCGTCTAGTGGTGCTGGTGGTAGTGGTGGTGGCGATCTTCAAACGCTGGCTCACGAGCTTTTGCGTAGACATGGATCTGATCCTCCAACATGTTCTAGTGCACCCTCATCACATTCTCATTCAAAATGAACACAATCTTGGACATAATCTACTGATCTTTGGCCAATGTGGAAGATTAGGAAGAAATCTTAATTGAAATTACAATGTTTATTGAGAATGATGAAATTAAAGTAACTATATAATAATTGTTCTTTATATACATATATATCTTTGATTTGTTTTTTCATTTTTTTTTCAAAACTATATTTTAAATGTTAGTGAACTTAACAAATTAAATGTAGACTTCATTTTTTATTTCCTTTAATTTTCCTTCTGTTGACTAATTCATATATGATTCATGAATGTTATAAAAAAAACTATTTTGATGACCAACGCGAGCATTGCATGAATATGACAAAATTGAAATGAGAAAGTTTTTTTTTTTTTTTTTGGTTATTCTATCCTAAGTGCCTATGAGTCAAATCTCATTTATTTACTAGCAAGTACATGTCAAACAATTTCCAGTAGTCATAAGTTATTGTGCTGATCAAAATGTATTATATAATTGTAATATTTGTTTAAATTCAATTGCATGTGATTGGATTGAAAATTAGGGTTCTCACCAATAAATAAATATGAATAATTATACTATAAATCCAGGATTAAAAAAAATGGGTTCACTCCCAAGTTTTTTATAATACCACCCCTCACATGGTTTAATAGAAAATAATTATAAGAATATAAAATTGCTTATCATGGAAAAAATAGTAAGAATAATAGTAATGTGTTTTTTTTGTTGGTATTAGAATAGTAAAAGTATATACAAGGATAACATTGCTAACTGATCGAGAAAAAAAAAGGATAACATTGCTAAAGTTTTTTTTTTTGGGCTACAACATCGCTAAATTTTTAATACCAAAAACAGTTGCTAAAGTTTTTGGACCACGAAAGTGGTATCATGGAGGCATGGAGCTTACTTCCTCACCCTCAATCCCTCATGATTTCTTTTTTGTGTCAACCTACTGTTTTGGGTCTGAAATATGTCTTCTATTCTAAATTGTTTTAAAGAATTTTAGGCCCAATCATTTCTGAAAAAATTGTATATTATATGATTGGTGACTAGAGTTATTCCACCTTGGGCTCTGTCATCTTAAAAAAAAATGATAACAAAGATAAAGTTCTATTTATTAACCAAAAAAAAAGTTCTATTTCAAGAACACAAAAAAAAAAAAACGGATAAAGCCCTTAGTCTATAACAATTGATTGAATGACCATGCAAGTGTTTGGTTTGGATTTAATTTGTTAGACTTTAAGAATTATAATATAATAATTATGATACGAAAACCAAATGTTTTTAGTCTAATAAGTTGAATAAAAAGAAAAAAGCATGTAAAACTACTTCACTCATTAATAATACAAATGAAATTTCTAATTTCCCAATTAGCTTGATCATTTGAAAGAAAGGAAATTTCACATAAGGCCATAACTAGAAAAATGTGTCAAATATAGAGTAATTTAGCAGTGCAAATGTGCAATTAATATTTGAATAATAAGTATTAGATTTTAATTTGGGAAGAATACAAAAAAAATAAAGGAACTGTACCTTAAATATCATTTGTTTCTTTTCTCAAGTAGAAATTTTGGTTTTGAGCATTTTCCTCAATATATTTTTTTGATATAAAAAAAAATTATATTAGATATACATTAAAAATAATCACCAAATTAGTTATAAATATATAATATATGTTAGAGTAATTTTAAAAAATCAACATTAGGAAACTCATAAAAAGTCAATGAATATAATTAGAAAAATAATAAATAATAAAAAAAAAATAATATTAACTCCCTGTTATCTTTCTAATATTAGTTTTCAGAATTTTTTCTATGCGTTAAAAAGGTTAGTTTATAAATAGGAGGTAAAGTACGGAAGAGGGGGACATTTAGTAATGATTGATAGTACGAAAAGCCAAATCTTAAGGTTCACTCTTATCTCGCTATCCCACTCTCTTAACATCATCATGCTCATGCATGCTTTCATGAAGATATCTTATTTTTTAAGTCTACCTAGGATTGTGCTTCCACTTCTCACGTGACCTTCTATTAACTAGTTCTCATTTGCTTTTTCACACAATTTCAATCCAATAATAATAATAATTAGGATAAAAAATAAATATATTTCTGACTTTTTTTTAAATGAGACAAAATTATTCCTCATTTTATTAAAATATACTCATATTCTAACTTTCAAGAAAATTGGACACTCCTACTCTTCCGTTTGTCTAGATCATGTGAAAGTTATAATAAAATGAGACAAAATTGCCCTCCATTTTATTGACAGAAGGATAGGAGTGTTCAATTTTTTCGAAGATTGGAGGCATGAGTGTATTTCAATAAAGTGATAGATAATTTTATCTCATTTTAAAAAAGTTAGGGACATATTTATCTTTTATCCTAATAATTAATTCATACGAAACACAAGACAAGATAGATACACTCAATATATAAAATTGAAATTGTTAATATATTTATTTTAAATAGAAAATTTCAGAAAATGAGAAATAAGTATTCTTTATATTTAACATTTTGAACTTCAACCGTTAAAATAGTAGTAATGGTGAAGATCTAAAATCCAAAGTCATTAATGAACGTTATACAAATGAAGCTAAGGGAATATTATTATTCTATAATATAAAACGGCCTAAACAGATTTAATTATCAGTAAAATAATAAAATTAAATTAAATTATCCAAGGGAGAATAAATAAAAAGAACAAAGAATTTTCCAATTCTCCGGCAGCTAGAAGAGATCTGCACGATACACGAAAATCCAATATTACCCTTACAGTGGATCTTCGTTGCTGGTAAACTTTATTATTTGGAACGAACGTAAGGGCTTTTACGTCAATTCAGATCGAAACTCATAGTTAGTTGCAGAGCCAGTGAGAACCAAAAACGCTCTCTATCAGAAACAAAATTCCAGTAACCATTTTTGACATTTCTTCTCTTCGATTTCAGATCCCACCGGAAAACGAAACCACGACATTCAACTCGCTCCCTGGCGCCAACTCACTGAGTCAACTCGCCGCCATTGTTATATAAGGTTTCGTGCTTCACAAATTCTCACTCTCTCAGCTTATGGAACGAGGATCCTAGCTCAGAATCATCCACATTTTCCCGAACGTCTCAGATCTCGCGCCGAGCGCGCGCGTTACCGAGTCGTAATTCGCTCCGCAACTCGGGAATGGCTTCTCCGGAAGCCGATTCCCGACTGAGTAGGATCGTCCTCCCCGCGCTCGAGGCGATCGTGAAGAACGCGTCGTGGAGGAAGCAAGCGAAGCTCGTGCACGAGTGCAAGTCGGTGATCGACAGGCTCAGAAATAACAATGCAGAGGTGCCGGCGTTGTCGCCGCCGCCACCAGGCTCTCCTACCGAAAGCGAACCCGCCGAGCCTGAATCCTCGTCGCCGGGACCGCTCCACGACGGCGGTCCTGTGGAGTACTCCTTCGCCCAGTCGGAATCGATTCTCAGTCCTCTCATCAATGCCGCGAACTCCGGCGTGCTGAAGATCGCCGAGCCCGCTGTCGACGCAATCCAGAAGGTCATCGCGTACGGTTACCTCCGCGGCGAGGCGGATCACGGAGGATCCTCACCGGAGGCGAAATTGCTCTCGGCTATGATCGAATCAGTTTGCAAGTGCAATGAGTTAGGAGACGATGCAATGGAATTGCAGGTTCTGAAAACGTTGTTATCCGCTGTAACCTCAATTTCGTTGCGAATTCACGGTGATTGCTTGCTTATGATAGTGAGAACTTGTTATGATTTATATCTAACGAGTAAAAACGTAGTGAATCAAACAACGGCTAAAGCCTCGATGATTCAGATGCTGGTGATTGTGTTTAGGAGAATGGAGGCGGACTCTTCCACGGTTCCGATTCAGCCAATTGTGTTGGCTGATTTGATGGAGCCAGCTGGAAAATCCGATTCTTCCACGCAGTTTGTGCAAGGTTTTATCACCAAGATTATGCAGGACATTGATGGTGTTTTGAACCCTGGTACACCTAGTGCTAAGATTTCAATGTTAGGTGGCCATGATGGTGCGTTTGAGACAACGACGACGGTGGAGGGGACAAACCCGACAGATTTGTTGGATTCGACTGATAAGGACATGCTGGATGCGAAGTATTGGGAGATCAGTATGTATAAGACGGCCCTAGAAGGGAGGAAGGGAGAGCTTGTGGATGGTGGTGACATTGTGGAGAGGGATGATGATTTAGAGGTCCAGATTGGTAACAAGTTGAGGAGGGATGCCTTTTTGGTTTTCAGGGCACTCTGTAAATTGTCAATGAAGACGCCCCCAAAAGAGGCTTCTTCCGATCCCCAGTTAATGAAGGGGAAGATTGTGGCACTGGAGTTATTGAAGATTTTGCTGGAGAACGCCGGAGCTGTTTTCAGGACTAGTGAAAGGTATCTCATTTTCTTCCTTGAAACATTGGCATCTTTGGCAGTTAGGGCTAAAACATATCTTGGTTTAATTTAGTTTGTAGACAACTAGAATGTGTAGTTACTGTGCTAAACTTAGTAACGGAGGTGGTAAGCTTGCGGAGGGAGGGGCTGTGAGGTTGATAATTCATACTAATCTATCATGTGTGACGGTTAGGAATCTAGGATCTGCTGGCATTGCTGTAAAAATTAGCTTACTTATAGGGTACAACATCTAATAATTCATTCTGGAAACTGTTAGTAAAGCTTTCCACTGGGTTATACTTAGTTTTCATGTTGAATATGGTGTCATTAAACACAGACTTGGAAGTTGGAATCGGATAATCAACCATCACTTTATATTTACTAATACAAAGTGATGGTTTAGATTTTAGAAACCAAGCTTAATATAGAATATTTCGAGCAGGTTATACAAAGCCCCTATTTCACTTAAATTATTATATTTGTATTCAGCCCTATTGAGATTGAGACAATTGTAAGAGGAAACCGAAGTGGCAATTCATCTTCTATCTCAGTAAAATGGAAAATAAAAGTTATCACTACGTGATGCTATTCTTTCTTCTATTTGATCATGCACCTTATAGGATGATAAAGAATACTACTGATGGTTGCACAATTGGTTGAGTAAACAGGTTTCTAGGTGCCATCAAGCAGTACTTATGTTTATCATTGTTGAAGAACAGTGCTTCAACTCTTTTGATCGTTTTTCAGCTATCATGCTCCATCTTCATGAGTCTGGTATCAAGATTTAGAGCTGGACTGAAGGCCGAAATTGGTGTTTTTTTCCCTATGATAATACTCAGGGTCCTAGAAAATGTTTCTCAACCTAATTTTCAGCAAAAGATGATAGTGCTTCGATTTCTGGAGAAACTTTGCTTTGATTCACAGATATTGGTCGACATATTTATCAACTATGATTGTGATGTCAATTCATCCAACATATTCGAGAGGTATGCTCTATTTTATTTTATATGTACATTTTAATACATATTTTATTTAATTTTCTTTATGATTCATATCTGCAGTCTTTATGTTCATAATATGATGATAGAGTTTACTAACATCTCCATGTTGTCAGAGTGTTTTCATGGATTACTTTCGTAATGGTATCTCTGTTATCATGATTGTTGCTTATTATACTTTGTCTATTTTATATCTAATTGTTCAGTTCCTCCTAGGATGGTCAATGGACTTCTTAAGACTGCTCAAGGTGTCCCTCCTGGTGCAGCCGCCACACTTCTGCCACCTCAAGAGGCAACAATAAAACTTGAAGCCTTGAAAACCTTGGTTGCTATTCTAAAATCAATGGGAAACTGGCTGAACAGACAATTGCTAATTCCAGATCCTCATTCAGCCAAGAATTTTGAAGCAGCTGACAACAGTGCTGAGGCTGGAGGTTTGGCCATCGTAAATGGAAATGGAGAAGATCCAGTTGAAGGACAAGACTCTCCACCTGAAATCTCAAATGATGCATCTGATGTTTCAAATATTGGGCAGCGACGGGCTTATAAAATGGAACTTCTGGTAAGCAAATTTACAAGGTTTTGAGAAGTTTAGCTCTATTGTTGCTTTTGCTAATGCAAGTTTATGGCAGGAAGGTATATCACTTTTTAATAGGAAACCTAAGAAAGGAATCGAGTTCCTCATCAATGCCAAAAAAGTGGGTAATTCCCCAGAGGATATAGCTGCTTTTCTTAAAGATGCATCTGGGTTGAACAAGACTTTGATTGGTGATTTTCTCGGTGAAAGGGAAGAATTATCCTTGAAGGTTATGCATGCCTATGTGGATTCATTTGACTTTCAAGGGATGGAGTTTGATGAGGCAATTAGGGCCTTTCTACTAGGCTTTCGCCTGCCTGGTGAGGCACAGAAGATTGATCGGATCATGGAGAAGTTTGCTGAACGTTATTGCAAATGTAATCCAAAGGCCTTTTCTAGTGCCGAGACAGCCTATGTCCTTGCTTACTCTGTAATATTGCTCAACACAGATGCTCACAATCCTATGGTGAAGAACAAGGTGTGCTCTTGTAATTGTCTGGATTCATTTTCAAATAATTATGAGACATTGACTTATTTTCTGTTTGGTCTTTGAACTATGTAGATGTCTGTTGAGGATTTCATTAGAAACAATCGTGGCATTGATGATGGAAAAGATCTCCCCCAGGAGTATTTGAGGTCCTTGTTTGAGAGAATATCCAGAAGTGAGATCAAAATGAAAGATGATGATGATATGGCTCTGCACCAAAAACAGGCTGCAAACTCTAATAGACTTTTAGGCTTGGATGGTATATTGAATCTCGTGACCAATAAGCATCCGGAAGACAGTCATATGGAAACCAGTGACGATCTTATCCGTCATATGCAACAACAATTCAAAGAAAAAGCTCGCAAATCTGAGTATGTTCAGCCAAATTTTCCATCTTTTTAGACTGATTATTATCTAAAACATGCATTTTTACATGTTTCTGTTTTTGGCATGGAGAATATTCTGTTACAATTCTTCATTCATCTCCAGGCTGTTTATGGATCCTACCGTGTTTACTAGTTGTTTTGCTCATTCCCTGTCTATCTGAAGTGCGGTGCATCAATCTTGAATTTTCACCAAAGTACATTCCATTGTGTGTGCATGTGTGTTGATTAGTTTAATGCCCCAATTATATTACTTGTTTGGAACTTCTGACGTTGATGTCGTATTTTTACTGTAGCACCTTTCATGTTTTTTGAGGGAGGAGTTTAGTCCCCAGAATTTATTTTATTTGATTTGTATGTGCTTGCTACTTGTAGGTCGGTCTATTACGCAGCAACAGATTTAGTAATCCTTAGATTCATGATTGAGGTGTGTTGGGCACCAATGTTAGCTGCCTTCAGCGTTCCTCTTGATCAAAGTGATGATGAAGTTGTAATATCTTTCTGTCTTGAAGGCTTCCGCTATGCTATTCACGTTACTTGTGGAATGTCCATGAAGACACATCGAGATGTTTTTGTGACTTCACTGGCAAAGTTTACCTCTCTGCATTCTCCTGCTGCAATTAAGAAAAAAAATGTAGATGCAATTAAGGTTGGTTAAGTTTAACTTCTTTCCTGACTGGCTTTTGTGAAATTTAATAAGCTGATGTTATAATCAACTATCAGTTCATATTGTATGTTATGCTATTTTATGCAGTGTTATTGGCCCCCTTGCCAAAGAGTCAGTTTATAGACCTTGTCACCTTGTATCACAAGGTTCAGCTATGAACTCTGAATTTCACCATTAGATTTATCTTGAAAAAATAAATGGTTCTCATTCTTTTTTCCAGCTACCTATTCATCATGTGCTTGTTTTTTCACAAAATGAATTTTGACGCATGCCTTTCCTATTTATTCTATTTATCCTATCGGGAAAAATCCAACCATGGAAACAAGATTCATCCACATGTTATCAAATAAGGACAAGGGAGTGGTTCTTTCTTCCAAAATTTTCCATCATTGTCTCCCACTTTGCCTTCCAAAAATCCTCCCTGTGCACCAGAGATGGATTTTATATTCTCCTCAAAGAGTCACCCTCGTTTCCCCCTTTTACTATTGATTTCTCAGATTTCAATATGAAAAACTCACGGTAATGCCTTGTGTAGATGGTGGAGGAAAACAGGTATAAATGTCACTACACAATACTCCTCACATACTTTTCTGCCCAAGCAGCATGGTTCAGGCCCCCCTAAAAAAAGTATATCATAGATTTTTCATTTACAACCTACGGTAAATTGTCATGTGCCCATAGCTAGACCTATAGATCAATTGCAAATGCTATTGTTTGTGTATTGATTACATTCCGAAGACATCTTTTATGATTTGAACTTCGTGCTTACTCTCTGTCAAATGGGTTAGTTCTAAAGTTGCTTTCTGGATTTGCTTTCTTCGCTACGCACTATATAATAACAATAAGGCAATTACGTTGGATCTTTTAATTGTGGTAATATATTCTTCATACCTAACCCAAAGTTAAGTTGTTGATAACAATATGACATTGGGTTTTCTATCTGAATTGTTGATAGGCTTTAGTTACTATTGCCAATGAGGATGGAAATTACTTACAAGAAGCTTGGGAGCATATCTTGACTTGTGTTTCCCGGTTTGAGCATCTACTTCTTCTCGGAGAGGGCGCTCCACCAGATGCTACATTCTTTTCCTTTCCCCAGAATGATTCAGAAAAGGCAAAGCAAACACAATCGACCATTCTTCCTGTTTTGAAGAAGAAGGGAGCTGGTAGGTTACAGTATGCTGCTGCCACATTAATGCGAGGTTCATATGACAGTGCTGGAATCGGTAGCAATGCTTCTGGAGCTATCACACGAGAACAGGTGAACAATATAGTTTCTAATTTGAACATGTTGGAACAAGTTGGAAGCTCTGAAATGAATCGCATATTCACTCGGAGTCAGAAGTTGAACAGTGAGGCCATAGTAGATTTTGTTAAGGCTCTGTGCAAGGTCTCCATGGAGGAACAAAGATCTCCATCTGATCCCCGAGTTTTCAGCCTTACAAAGATAGTTGAGATTGCGTATGTATTACTTGCCTAGCGCTTAGTGCATTTTACACCTTTGCTCTTTCTCTAAACTTTTCATTATCTTTTTCTCATGGCTCAAGGTTTAAGGGTGTCGGTGGGTTATTAGAGAAAAACAGCACATGGCATTTTGGCACATTCATCTTTTAGAGTGTAACAATATTCTTTGTTTATAGGCGCTTTGCCACCTTATTTTTTCTCTTATTTGGTTGATTGCTCTTTCCAAATTCCCCAATTTCTATCTGAGCTTTTTGTTATGGCCCGGAGTGTTTATTGGTAGGGTTTATCACAAAAATATAGAAAAACTAAGCATGTTGCTACCTTTTTAACTCTTTGGTTTAGTGCCTCTTCTGAATCCTCAAACTCATGCATTTGGGCAAATTGGTGAATCTAACTATTTTTCATTTCAAATTCTGGTGTTCATCATATTGGCTTGCATGTGCAAGAGATTGCTTTTTTACTTTCAACTCCCTGTTTCAGATGTTAAACAACTGGCAAAGTGCTTAACGGGTTTCGTGATTGAAAAAACTAATGTTGAGGCAGAGCAGCAAGCTAATGACTTAAGTTTCATGATTTATTGATACTGTGCATGTCGAATTATTATGCTGACATAATTATATTGCAACAGGCACTATAATATGGACCGCATCAGGCTTGTGTGGTCGAGCATCTGGCATGTTCTCTCTGATTTCTTTGTGACTATTGGCTGTTCTGGAAACCTTTCAGTTGCAATTTTTGCAATGGATTCCTTGCGTCAGTTATCAATGAAATTTCTAGAGCGGGAAGAGTTGGCTAATTACAATTTTCAAAATGAATTTATGAAGCCTTTTGAAATCGTCATGCAAAAGAGTAGTGCTGTTGAGATCAGAGAACTAATTATCCGATGTGTCTCTCAGATGGTTTTATCTCGTGTCAAAAATGTAAAATCTGGATGGAAGAGCATGTTTGCGGTAGAGTTGATTGACTTTTTCTTTGTTTTCGATGGGAACTCCCCACCCCTCTTTTCTCCTTGTTGATTATCTGTTGTCTTTTAACCTTTTTTTTTTCTTTCTAATTATTAAGTATGAACTTGATTTCAGGTATTCACAACAGCAGCATATGATGACCATAAAAATATTGTATTCTTGGCTTTTGAAATTATTGAGAAGATTATCCGAGATTATTTTCCATACATTACTGAGACTGAGACCACTACATTCACTGACTGTGTGAATTGTCTAATTGCTTTTACAAATACCAGATTTAACCGAGAGATTAGCTTAAATGCCATTGCTTTTCTTCGGTTCTGCGCAACCAAACTAGCAGAGGGAGACTTTGGTTCATCATCAAGAAATAAGGATAAGGAAGTTTCTGGAAAGGTTTCCCCTCTTTCATCTCAAACAGGACAAGAGGGGAAACAAGACAATGGAGAGGTGACTCAAAAGGAGGACCATCTCTATTTCTGGTTTCCTCTATTGGCAGGTGAGGATCTGTATTAACCCTTGTGAAATTATGTTATCAATTTGTGATTCTTAAGTTGGTCAAATGATTATTACCATCTTGTTTCATGTTGTAAGAAGCTTGCCTTTTTGTAGAAGTACTTATTCTTGGTCTACATTATGCAGGATTATCTGAGCTTAGTTTTGATCCGAGGCCTGAGATTAGGAAGAGCGCCTTGGATATCCTATTTGAATCCTTGCGCAATCATGGCCATCTTTTTTCACTACCTTTATGGGAAAGAGTATTTGAGTCAGTCCTCTTTCCCATATTCGATTTTGTACGACATACTGTAGATCCTTCTGGGAGTAATTCCCCAGTCAATAATGAAGTAGAGATTGTTGGTGAACTTGAGCCAGATTCTTGGCTTTATGAGACATGCACATTGGCCCTCCAATTGGTTGTAGATCTTTTTATCAACTTTTACAACACTGTCAATCCTCTTTTAAGGAAGGTCCTGATGCTCCTGGTAAGCTTTATACAGCGCCCTCATCAAAACCTTGCTGGCATCGGTATTGCTGCATTTGTTCGTTTGATGAGTAATGCTGGGGAACTATTTTCTGATGAAAAGTGGTTAGAAGTGGTATTGTCACTAAAAGAAGCAGCTATTGCAACCCTACCTGACTTCTCATTCCTTGAAAATGAAGACTTTGTGAATAGAAATTATGAACATGCACTAACAGCTGAAGATGATGGGGATCTTCCTGACTCAGCGTCACCTGAAACTTTAGCAAACCTGAGGACTCGTCATCTTTTTG
>JASCZI010151209.1:48675-59685 GCA_036250425.1 Stylosanthes scabra
AATTCTAATTCTTTTTCTTCAGAAGTTCTTAAAATGCCTTGCTCCAAAAATTAGAGGAGACCCAGAGTTGTAGCTCAAGTGGCAGTTAGACTTTGACATTTTCCAGTTTGGCATCAAGTTTTAGACAACCTTTGTAATGGAAAGAAGCAGCCACAGCAGTTTATTTTACTTAAAAATGATAAAAATTTCAATTAGCACTTAGCAGTTTCTTGGAATTTTGTTCTAGATCTACTATTAACGACAGCACCAGTAGATTCTTAATATAGTGGTTCTGCTAAAACTATGTAAAGTTAGGAATATCAAATATGACAAAATTGGGGGAATTATATCTGTACACTTGTTCTGGTACACCACTGTTATGCATCTCTGAAATATTGTTACATGTACTTTCTGAGGAATAATATTTAACACTTTTCCTAAAATTGGCAGGCAGTGATGGAGATATATAACATGCATCGTTATCACCTTTCAGCAAAAAACATGCTAGTCCTGTTTGATGGATTGCATGAAGTGGCATTACATGCTCACAAGATTAACAGCAATACTACTTTACGTTCAAAGCTTCAAGAGTTTGGTTCCGTGACCCAAATGCAAGACCCTCCATTGTTACGCCTTGAGAATGAGTCATACCAAATATGCCTTACATTTTTACAGAACCTCATTGTTGACAGGCCTCATACTTATGAGGAGGCTGAGGTTGAATCTCATCTTGTTCGGCTATGCCAGGAGATCTTAGAGTTTTATATTGTAGTTGCAAGTTCTGGATTTAAGTCTCAGCCTTCTCGTGATAATCAACCAAATTGGTTAATTCCATTAGGCTCTGGGAAGCGGAGAGAACTGGCTACACGTGCACCCCTTGTCGTGGCTACACTTGAGGCTATTTGCAGTTTAGAAGATGCTTCATTTGAGAAGAACCTGCCTCATTTTTTCCCACTCCTTTCGAGCTTGGTAAGTTGTGAACATGGTTCGCACGAAGTCCAGGTTGCTCTTTGTGATATGCTCGGTTTATCTGTTGGTCCTGTTTTGCTGAAGTCATGTTGAGTAGTTAAGACTAATCAAGATGCAGGATAATTTTTTGTTCATAATTACTTCCACCCTTTTCCATTACTTGTCAATAATATAGTTTGAAAGTGCATGAAAAGTTAGTACTGATTGTGTTATAGCATACGCTTTTCAAATTCTGTAGTTTAGAAGCTTAACTTCTGCGGTCAGAATTAATATGTATAACTAGAGGCTTAGTGTTGTACGCTTTACCTTCCCCTCATTTTTCTAGAGGAATTACTTTTGAATCATTAATATCACTCTGAATTAGTTTTTGCGATTAATGGTGGTTGTAAGTAAAAATGTGAATATGATTGGAACAGCTACATTCTATGAAGATTTGTTTCTAATTACCTAATGAAAAGTTAATGCCCATAACGATTAATACGAATGTTCAAGGTGTGTGAAAATGTAAAAAGAGATCTAGTTTCCATGTGGTTCCATTATATCATAATTTGTACCCTAATCAAATTTTCGAGTGTTGCAGACTTTCAGTACCTGGACCTCTTATTGGTTATGCATGTGTTTGTATTTTATTCCATTTTAAATTCTTGATTTTCTTATTAACAATTCAAATATTGTTCAACACTTTTAAAAGTAAAAGATTGTAATTACATTTTAGAGAAAACCCAATAGATTTAACTCAGATTAATGCTGCATGCAATTCCAGCAAGCCATAGGACTTTACACATGTCTATGAAAGCTGTCTTGTTGTCCACAAAATCCAAGTACTGCTACTTTAGCCGAAAACTGCTTTGTCATTGATTCAGTTGAAGTCATTTGGATGCCATAGTAGAGAACAAAAATAATTTGGGACGATGAAAGTGAAGTTTTCCGGCACCTTGTATGTGTGCTTGATTTTTCTGACTTTTCCCACCATTCACAAATACATACAAAATACTTAACTAAATTTAAAGGTAATAATCACACTAATCAACCACTCTAAAATTCTATGCTAACCTGCTATGATAGGTGTACGATATATAGTTCAAAGAACCAAAAATTCAAAACATGCATGATGATAGAATATGAAATTCGAAGATTTTTGTATCTCATGAAGAAGTGTTAACCCTTCAAGAATCTTGAAAAGTTGAGAGCTCTCAAATTTTTGGGAAAATTCTTAGGAAAAGTTTCAAGTATATCGGTGTACTGATATGTCTATAATCTGTAATCGTTGATCTTAATTAAAAAAAATAAAAAATATATATAAATCAAAATCAACGGTTACAGATTACAGGTATACCAGTACATCGGTATACTTGAAAACTTTCCTAAAAATTATTATGTCATTTGTGAATGAACCATTTCTCTGTCATTAAATAAAATATTAAACTAAATAAAAAAAATTGAAAACTTAATCACTTTTAAATTGAAGGAAAAGGTTCACAAAACACAAATAATGGAAAGTTATAAAATTATCAAACATTATTCTTTTATTTTATTTTATTTTTTAATTTGTTGATTTCTCTAATTAGAATGTGACAAAATGTCTTGTCACAACTCCCTAAAGCTACATACACCACATAAACTTATGAATTGAAAAAAAAAAATATATATCATTCTCATACACAATAAACAATAATGTCCAAAAAAAAAAAAACCTTTTATCATCATATCATTGCATATTTCAATCATACTACTAATAATAAAGTCTAATAACCTTTCCTTGAATCATAATGTTTCAACCTTTCACACCCTTCTTTGCCTTTCTTCATAGAAAAACCAAATCACTCCTAAACCTCCCAAAACCATCAACAACTTCTAGTTATTATTGTTGCTCATGCTGGTGCTTGAGACCCAACAGAAAATTCCCATCAAGTTTTGATTTTGATAACTTCTCAGCATCTTTCATAGACATGAATCTGTCAAGGCAGTTCCAACAAGTCTTCAAGCTCATTGATTCCAATGGTGATGGCAAAATCTCAACCACTGAGCTCACTGAAACTCTTCTCTGTCTTGGCTACAACAAGTGCATGGCTGCAAAAGAAGCTGAGGGAATGGTGAAAGCTTTGGACTTCAATGGAGATGGGTTTGTTGACTTTGATGAATTCATGGTTGTGATGAGAGAAGGTGACAAGAATAATTTTAATAGTATTGATGAAGATGAGTATCTTATGGATGCTTTTGATGTGTTTGATTCTGATAAGAATGGATTAATCAGTGCTAAGGAATTGAGGAGGGTTTTGGTTAATCTTGGGTGTGATCGTTGCAGCATTAGAGAGTGTAAGCGTATGATCAAAAGTGTTGACAAGAATGGTGATGGCTTTGTTGATTTTGATGAATTTAGATCCATGATGAAAAAGGGACTTTCCAAATCTAAATAAAATTAAAAGAAATTAATGGGTTTGTGATGTATCTCTTCCATTATTATTCTCTAATTTTTCTTTTTTTTTGGGATCAAATTTAATTTTAATTAATATAATTATTATTGTGTTTTATGTTAATATATCATCAATTTATTATTAGATGAAGTGCAATCTTTATTTCTGTTGAAATTTTAAATTTCATCTAATAATAATAGATAGATTATATGTCAATTTAAAATACAATAATGATCGTTGATAAAAATTCTTCTCTTTATCATTTTTGTTCACTTTATTACTATAATGTATTCATACTGTAAACAAGCTAAGGAGCTTCAAATTGGATGAGAGAAGTAAATAATCAAATAAGTGCTAAGGAGCGAGAATAATAACAAGTGATTATTTAATATTACACTTGAAAATTTTTATTCGTAAAACTATATAATAAATTTGATTTCTTTATAAAAATGAGACTGATGGGGTCTCTTCTTTATTGAAGACATTTAGTATAAGGATGATAAATTAAGAAATACATCTAAACTTAGAAGATTTTAGTTTACTTTATTGAAAGATTAAATATATGGGCAGTAGTAGTGTACTAGTGTTATCCTTTTTGTCCATTATTCCAAGTGAGTCAATTTGGTAGGATTGTCTTTTTATTTAATTTTATTTGATTTGATTTGAGCCAAAACAAGCCATGTATAAAGGTACCACATCTTAGCATGAGTTTTTATCATACTTTGTCTTTTCTCCTCTTTGATGATTGCATTTTTCTCAATTATTCAATGTTTGGTCTTAATCAGAGTTCAAAACCATCCATTTTTTCATGGTGAAATGAAATCCATTTCTTCATTACAGATAATTATGAATTATTCATAGCTTTGGCAAACACGAAACAGCTCAAACCAATTTTATCTCTCTATATATTATATTTCATACTTATCTTGTTTTATTTTTTTGGATGTCTCATACTTATCTTGTTTGACATTATTGTACATTTGTACCACTACACAATAATAATAATAATAATAATAATAATAATAATAATAATAATAATAATAATAATAATAATAATAATAATAATTATTATTATTATTATTATTATTATTATTATTATTATTATTTTAATACAGGAAGAATCAGTTAAATATTGTATTATTCTATGGCCTTATGAGAAAAAATACTGCTTTTAGAAGCTTTTATTTTATTTATTTATTATGTTTATAGTTTCTTATACTCACAATCTTTTGGATATTGTCACCAAAAAGAAAGAAAAAAAACTATTGGATGTCCAAATTTCTATTTCTAAATTATCCTCATGTCATTTTGTTATAGTTATGATTTATTTACTTTCTAATAACTTCCTTATTGGAATTTAAATACAAAAATTTTACTTATCTATATCTATATATCATCTATTAATAAAAATGTCAAAGAGGATTGCGAGTGATAAATGATAACAAACACTTAATCTTTGAATATTAGTTTAAATTAAAATGAATTTTTTTTGGGTAAACAATTAAAATGAATTTTTAGTTCCATAAACTAATATGTTAGGATTTTTACCATAAACCGAATTTTATAGACCATTTCAATGATTGAGTTTTTTTTCGTTAATTTTTTTTTTTTTTGTCAATGGGTTGGACAAGCCCCAACTTTAGCTATCCCACACACACCCACTCACACACACGAATACTATTATTGGGTTACTCACTTTCACCAGTGAATTTCGAACCCGGTGTGGTTGCTTTGGGAAGCATGTATGTATGCCAACTGAACTAGGCCTCCAACCACTTCGTTATCTTTTTTTGAATGACCAAACTTTGTTGGGCCTAAAGTCACAAAACAACAACGTATTATGGGCCTACAACTTCGATTCCAAGAGCTTGTGACCCATTATTTTCTTAAGTGAACACTAAAACTGGTCCGAGTCCAGTCCAAAAACAAACTGATCCAAGTATATGAGTAATGTTGTGAATACCAAAAAAAATGAGAAATTTTGTGAACAAAAAAGAAAAAGAGTAATGCTGTGTTCGACCAAAACAAAGAAAATGAGTAATGCTATTTGAAAAAAAAATATATATTATGTCCAAAAAAAATTATTAAAAAAAAACCAAAAAAATTATTAAAAGAAAGTGGGTAATGCTAGTTGCATCTTAATCAAACTAGATTTTATTGTTGAAAAACAAAATGATTATAATAACAAAAAACCAAACTTGAGTTCGTAATGTTAGAAAAATATAAGATTTTTTTTATAAATTATAGAAACAATTCCTAGAAGATCTATTTAAAAAAATTAAAATTTCTTAATTTAAATATGTTTACATAATTAAATACAACACGAACTCGCTAACACAATAAAATCTGTCACTAATAAAAAAATTCTAGTAGCGACGGTTTCTAAAAAAGTTGGTGGCTTGGAACTAGGGTTTCAAGATTTTAAAGATTGATAAAAGGCTTTGTAGTGTCTAGCTTCAAGAGTTAAAAACAACCAAAAGCATAGTAGTAAGAACCAACCGGTTATCAAACCGGTCATTCTATGGAGTCATGAAGTCACAGGTTCAACCGTTGAGTCATAGGTCGAACCGCAGAACCGGTCTCAAATGCGCAAAAATATAAATTACGAAAATCTTAACATTACAACTTTGAATACATGTCTTTAACAGTTATAAAAGTCTAAATTCCAAATAATACATGTCTTTATCAATTTACACAAGAACACACAAAATTACAAAATGCAATATCCTTCAAAGCACAAAGTTATAAAATATAAACTATGCCCAATGAGTAATTTCAAAGTCCACATGTCTTTCTTCATCGGACATATTTGTAACTTGGATGTCTTCATTTTGATTTGCATCTTCCATAGAGTTATTAGCTGCAACATCTTGATCATCTTCCAAATTTAATTGATCTAACATTCAAATAATTTTTTACAAATCAATAGCAAGTTAACATTAATACAAAGCATTCCAAAAACATATCTTTCAAACTTATCATAATTCAATAATTATAACATCAATAAAGCATACCCGAATCATCTAAAGGTGGTTGAAGTGACATATTTGCAATATCATTTCGCAAAGCATCAATCTCATCAAGAGTCAAGAACGGTGGTGATTCTTTCATTATCCAATCCGAATGGTCCTCAAATGTATCAAATCTAATTGGATCATAACATTGTTTCCGAAGCTAGTTCCTATATTAACAATTTATTTGATTACTAATTTACTATGCCTAAGTCCTTAAAATAAGTACCATCATAGCAAAATAGTTAAAAAGCATTAAGAATATTAAGGAAGTACCTTTGTTGTAGCCTCAAATTATAATGAACATAAACCAAATCATTGAGTTTTTGATGCTCTAACCGATTTCTTTTCTTTGAGTGAATATGCTCAAAGATGCTCCAATTTCGCTCACAACCCGAAGAACTACAAGTTTGGCTTAAAATGCGAATCGCCAACTTTTGTAAATTCGGTGCTCCACATCCATAAGATTCCCACCATTGATCTTGACAAAAAAGAAGAAACAACATTTCAGAAGTATGAATGCCAAACAATGTATTAAAAACCAACTTTAATAAAAAAAACTACCTGGCATGACCGTGCTTCGTTCGCGTATTGCAGACGGCCTTCCAAAATCTAGCTCAGCATTCTTATATATTCTCATCTCACTTGTCAACTTAGATGACAAACTAGGATCACCATGTGCATATTTATCAATGACATCTAGTAGACCAGATGTTATTTGTTTATGCTTTTCAAATTCTTCAAGATTGAATCGAAAAGCTGGGTTTAACCAAGAACCAGCAGCATGAAGATTCTTGCGAAGTTGTTCATCCCAATGTTTGTCTAAAATCTTCAGATAAGGATCTACAACCTTTTTTTTCCTTTGAACATAATTTGCAGCATTGTCAGTAACTATTTGCACAACATACTCAGCACCAACAAACAATACAACCTCTTTGAACAACTTAAACAAAGCATCAGCAGTTTTTGATATGTTAGAAGCGTCAACCGACTTTAGAAAAACAGTTCCTTTAGGACAATAAACCAAGAAGTTAATAAGAGTGTGCTGACAACGGTCAGTCCATCCATCAGCCATGATAGTGCATCCAGTGTGCTTCCAAATTTCCTGATAACCATCAATCATTTTCTTCACATCTTCAACCAATTTACTCAACAAATACCCACGGACTCTTGGATAAATTGGGCCTTTATATCCTGCACCCATGTTTGCAATTGCGTCTATCATTGGTTGGTAATAAACTGAATTAACTACATTAGATAGCACCGAGGCATCCATCATCCATCTTGCAATGACAATGTCACACTTTTCCACAATTTCCTTGCTTTGGAGCACGCTTTCTAAAGTTGGTTGAGATCCAGGTGTTGTTGCTGATGGAAAAAATTCTCTAACCCCTTGACTTGTTTTCCTTTTCTAGATGTAGGTGGTGGCAGCCTTGACTTATGTGATTATCGCGCTTCATTTCGTTCAAGTTGATCATATTCCCTTGTCATTTCATCACAAGCATTATAACTTTCTGCACAATCTCCATCAGTTTTCCTTTTCTTGCTTTGAATGCTTTCAATGTTTTGTTCAAATTCCTCTTTCACTACATTTGGAACAGATTTACATCTTTCAACATTCCCTCCCTTGCAAGCCAAGTGTTGCTTAAACCTGTGAATCCCTCCACCCCTAATAACCTTCTTACAATAAATGCATGACAAAACAGGTTTTCCTAATTCAAGAATTAGTTTACAATGGCCCCATGCAGGATCTGTCTTTCCTCTGTGATGAATAGCCTTCTCAGTAGAAATTGAGGCATCAGGAGTTGATCCTTGTTCCTGTGATGATGGTGTTGTAGATGGTGTTTGTGATGAATCCATCTTAAATGTTAAAACCCTATCAAAATTAATTTCAATCAATAACATCTGTAATCATAATCATAATGAACAAATGCACAAACATCTCATTAATCCAATGAATAATTAGCCAATAAGCAGTATTCCAGTAAATAATCATCATAATCATAAGCAATCACAGATGAACAATCAAGTCCAAATGCATAATCATCATATTATCATAATTATAAGCAGTCACAGATGGAAGTCCAAATGCATAATACTCAATCCAAATGCATAATCATCATATTATCATAATCATAATAGTCAGATAATAGTTAGAGGAATAACATTAATACCCAGTTATGTTCATTGAGTAAAATCAGTGTATTCAGTAGAATAAAAAACACACTTAACACAGAAAAACAACAACTTAGTTCAACATGGATTTAAATCAGTTTATCTTCTCCATGATTTATACAATTTGACACCAAGAAGAATATATTTGTAGGCAGAAAATTAAAAAAAAATTAAAAAAAGAAAAAGAAAGAAGCAGAAGTGTAGAATTGCAGCAGCTCTACCTTCAGGCGACGGTGGCGACGTAGCTAGGAGAGGCAAGGACGACAACGCGTTTAGGAGAGGCGGCCGACGACGAACGGCGAACGCGACTTGCAGACGATGCGGAGCTCCTGCGGCGGTGACGAAGACAGAGAGTGCCGGCGACTTGGAGGCTGCTGCATCGAACGGGTGCCAGCACGATCTGCGATGGCTGCGTCGAAGTGGCTTTGAGGTTGGCCGGCGTTGGTGATTGGTGAGGTTATGGCCTTATGGGTTTAGCCGTTTGGGAATTTGGGGGTTGGGAGAGTGTAGCCATTTTGATTTTGAGTGATTAGGGATTTAGGGTTTCAGAAGTTAGGGCGGAGGGGGTTTGTAAAACACCAAAACGGCGCTGTTTTGCAGTTTTTTTTTTTTTTAAAAAAAAAAGAGTTCACCTGGTCCGGTTTTAAAAAACCGCCCAAGTCGCCGGTTTTACACCGAACCGGCCAGTTTAATCCGGTTCTTTTCGGTTTGAGTACATTTTCGATCCTTGAGGTGATTCGGACCGGTAAGAGATTTGGTTTCTGGTTGAATCGGTCCAACCGGCCGGTTCGGTCCGGTTCTTACAACTATGACCAAAAGTTGTTTATATCCGATGATATAATTAAATTATCTTTGAGTAATTAACAACTATATATGTTTGCTATCACTTTCGAGTTTTCTTCAACTGTTAATTTGAAACCCTAATATCATCATCATGCACAAGAAGGGAAATAAAAAAAAAACTTCGTGTAATTTTTTTTGGTGACAAACTTCGTGTAACTAATTAACTACTTTTTCTTCTTCTATAAATTAAGACCAAAAAAGTACAGCAATAACAGTTACACATTTAGATAACTAATTAAAAAACCCATTATTTTACTTGCTTAAGTTTCCTTTTGATTATTGGACAGCAATGGACAAGAATAATATATAAGAACATATAATAATATACATTAAATTAAAAAAAAAAAACTATCAAACACACTCATCATATGATATTAACAATGGTTTTAAAATCTCAAGTGGCTTAATCGACAACCTTATTTTTTATTTTTAGTAAATTAAATTACCTAAAGCAGATACAAGATATTGTGACACTTTATTTCACTGGTATCTTAGACATTAATCTATTGAGTTGTTCAGGTTCTACCAACAATCATTCTCTCTTGCACATAGAAAAAAAATTAATGGCCTAAAATGAATTATTATAATTATAATTAATATACAATTATAAAAGAAAAACACTTTTCATTGATAACTTAAACTAGAATGTACTACAAGTCATGTTTCTAAAAATTAAACTATCATTCTTTAGAGTGTGTATATATAATTTTTTTTTAAGACAACTCTTTTTCTCATACATATCAAACACCAATGTGTTACAGAAGTGTTCTCTTATATTTTATTATGCTACTCATTATATAAATATAAGTTCCCTAAGCCCCCAACAAAGATCAAATTAATTACTAGAAAACTTTTAAAATTTGCCACAGAAGTTTCTAAAGTATAATTGCAAGCACTTCCAATTATGTAGGAACCAAATTCTTTAATAAGAAGTGCTATTTTCCTTTTTTATTTCCCTAGGTGAGTATCAACCTATATTAATATTCATTTGAACATAAATAACTCTACATTTCTAAATATAAAATTTCATTTACAAAATAATAAACGTTTTATTATCACCAGTATCCTATCCCCTTTTCTAAATTGCGGTATAGTTAAGAAACCATGTACGGAAAATTCTTCCTCTTCTTTTATTTTTTATTTTATTTTATTTTTATGCTTTAGTCATGAGGATTTAAGGGTTTTATTTACAAAAGCATTGGATAAGATGTGTTCCCTTAGATATATAAATTTCACCCTAACCCCTTCAACAATAATACAGACTTAAAAACTTTTCAATATTTAATTATTCTAAAATAATTAAGCGTGCTATCTATATACAAAATTTTAGCTATCATTCAACTACAACCTTAGTATATAAAAATATATATGGCATATATATTATTTAAAAAAAATTAATTATATTACTGTAAATAAGTTTATTTATTTATTTAATTATTATTATTATTTTAGCGGCTGATTATTTAATCAAAAATAAATTAATTAATATATAAAAATATACACAAATATATATAATGATTAATTTGATAATTAATTTTTAGTTTACATGAAATATTATATATATATATATATATATATATATATATATATATATATATATATATATATATATATATATA
>JASCZI010151209.1:59836-74055 GCA_036250425.1 Stylosanthes scabra
AAATTCTTTATTTTTTGGTCTTATCCTAGTGTTGTTGTTGTGGCTCGAAGGAAAATGTAACACATTAATAGCAGCCATGGAATGCATCAAAATTGACCTAAAATTTCTACAAGATCACCTTGATTTAACACTTATAAAGATGATGATGTTGTGTCCCTCATTACTAGCTCATTAATCAAAGTTGACCTAACAATAAATATCATCTCATCAAAATTAGAGAAATAACCCCAAAATCAAAATCTCATTTAAAGTCTTGAAATTCAAAGTACAAAATGAGAACCCTATTTTTAATTATACTGAAACTAATAAGGACATGGAATCCACCAACCAAATTGAAGCAAAATCGTTGACATTATTATTATTAGGGTATCCAATACTCTTAGTTAATTAATAATTAATAAAGTCTAATTTTGAAAAAAAATTAAAAATAAAAAGATTGAAATTAAAGAAGAAGCTAAGCTAGATCAGTGCATAGATGACAAGAAAGGCTCCAAATCTATCATAGTCTATCACATGGAACCTTCAGTTTGGTCGGTTGTTTAGGCAAATTAAATAATGGGATTTTGAATCAATTAATTAATTAATTAATTAAGATAAGTTTGAAAGCTTTATTTGGATTGGCTTTAATTTCCATGGAGGACAAAGAGATGTGTATGTGCAACAATCTCAACCCACTTTGGAGTTAAAAGCGGCTTGTGGAAGAGTGAGAGAACATGCACCATCGTGCTACCTTCGATGCAAAATAGGTGCCTTTCACATGGATTTCATAGTTTAAATAATACACAATTCCAATTAATTAATTCATTAGTTTAATTCAAAGTGGTCCATGCTCTTTGGATTAACTTTAACTAATAATTCTTTAATTGGACTATTACATAGTGGGTTCCCATTTGTTTAGTTTTAAAAGGACTGATTAAGATAAGCATCATTTATATAATTATATTAATTTTGCAGTATAGTAACATAATGTTACAATTAATTGATAATTAAATCAAATAGCTTATCTTAACTCTTAATAAATTGATAGAAGAAGACCCATGAATTAATAAAATATTAAGGTAATTTTAATCAAAATGAGAGGTAATATTATTTTTATTAAAAATATAACTATTGCATGTTTTTTATTAATTTTTTTAAACAAAAATTTGTAACATAATATCAAACCAAAAAATTTAGAGTTGGATTTGGAAGAAATGGTATCATAATAATTCGAATTGGATTAGTTAAATTCCTAAAAATAATTAAATTCTTTTTATAAAAAAAATGGTTTTAAGAAAAAGGGTCATAATTTATAGAGTTAAATTAATAGAATTCCTATAAATTAAAATATCCTCCCAAAAAGTTTTTTTCCCTCCACCTGACACTTTGATTAATTTCTTCTTCTCTCTTAAGGGATGACTATGTCTTTCTCGAGAAGTACATATATATTATCATTCACAAATTTCAACAAATTTAATTTTAGCCAAACCAAATCCATATGAACTGTGTTTGAACTTGGTGTGTGAATTATGATTGACTTTGTGAACCTCTTGAGTCTTGATATTTGAATCAGTCTTTAATTTTCTTGGGTCATCATTGACTAAAACCAATAAAATCAACACTTTTGTGAATTACTCAGAAAGAGTTCATGCTTAATCTAGAAGAAATTAAAAGATCATGCGTAACTGGTTCTGCAGTATTGAAGAAATTGAATCACAAGCTATAAGGTAAAAAAGTTTTGATGAGTTCATTGATCAGCTTTATAAACATTTTTAATTCATATATATATAAAGTAGGAGAATAATTTTGACAAACTTTTAGTACCCAGTATTCTATATATTATCAACTAATTATATATATGATCTTTTAGATAATTATTATAAAAATAAAATGCATTTCATATGGGAAAAAATAAAATATCTTAATGTATAACTATTTTCTAAGTTTAAGTTATTAGGTAGAGGTACATGAATAATGATTATTATGTATCTAACATGTCATTTTATATACATGAAATTTTTTTAGGGTTTAAAGTGTGAATTTTGTATGTATAAATATTTTTTTACCTCATACTATTTTTTTTTTAGAAGTAATAAGAGATCAAATTCTAACCTACCTAATCACAAAAGTTCTAATAACATATTATAAAAAAATTATTTATTCAAAAAATTTAAACTATTAAGTAAATATATACATAATACATGAACTCTTAAAGTAAATATATAAGATGCTCATGACAAGTGTTAAGTGTAGCTAGTAACACTATTGGAAAATCATTGACCTTCAAGTTGAACTACTTCAATTCATTGGTGTAAAAGCCTAATGAAAATAATAATATGGGATTGCTTCAACACCTAATAAATTGTTAACTTTAATGGAACTCTTTCTGAACAAGAGAATAATCTTTAAAATTGTGAACTGGATTTTAGTATTAATATATTAATATTAATAAATACATAGACATAGATATAGATTCCCTAAACATGAACATAACAAAGCCAAAAGTGAAAAATTAATGGAATGCCTATCACATCTTACCTATAATAAATGAATAAGATGATGATGATGAGTTCATTTCCATTCATTAATATTTATATTGAGATGAACTAATTAGTGGTCCACACATAAAGTTCTTCCAACTCCGCTGAACTAATTAACAAAGTTCATGTGTAATCTGTTACAACTTATTAGAAATATAATTAATGGAGTTATTTCATAGTCCACACAAAGCACCAAAATCATAGTTAACTTTCATTCGTAAGGCTTTACCTAATAATTATCCTTGTCAATCATATTCCATAACTGCGTGGCCAAAGCAAACTTGTGTACCCAAAAGACAAGTAATTTTCTAATCATGTATTGCACCAACAAACTAAAAAGATTGATCAACAAGGTGTGCCAAATGGTTCATGTTCTGAGAAAGAAATAATGATATACAAACTAAAGATAATAGTTATTATAGTGTCTTAGAGGTTGTATATTTTTTGTAACTTTTATTTTTTTATCCAAATATAATAAATTAAATTAAATTTTGATACAATAACAACGTAAAATATTTTACATAATTATTTGATGACATTTTTTTTTTTATGACTATTCATATAATTAATATCTGAATAATAGTTATTTTCAATTGGTGAATATTTCATTGAAGATTAAATAACTGTATTTATGTGTGAAGATTTTTTTTTTTATCGTTGGGTGATAAATATATAGTTAGATTTTAGTATGTTATAAAAATATTACAATTTTCTAAAAGCGTTGCTATTTTCTTCAAACTATTACTTTGCTCGTAAGTCACGGTTTTAAAATATGATTAAGATAGATTTCATGAAAAGATGTTTTTATATATTTATTTGAGTAAATTTCTTTTTTATATATTATATAATTGAGTATACATGTAAAATTATTTTATATTTACATTATATTAAAATTAAATTTATATAAATTAACTTACATGTTATTATATTTCTTACATGGCGGACGTGTTTGCAACCGTTTAAAACGGCCGCTAAACCTTAAAAAATACCATAATATTAATTTTTTTTTTGTTGTAGTAGTAGTAACTAATAATAATTGAAACCAAGACAAAAATCTAGTGATATATATAAAGTCATATATATTTAATTAAAAGGGGCACCATTAAGCAATTGATTATTGTAGATATATGTAATTAATGAGATGCATACATTTGAAGTTGAGAGGTGTTAACTGTAAAAATTCATAGCAATATATTGTGGCGAAGAAGAAATTAAACTTGGATTTTAGAACCTAGGAAGTGAGTTGGTGAAGGAATCGTTGACTGCAATTTCAGAAAGCGATGCTTTTTGTTGGTGTTATTATTTTAATTTAAATCCCTAATTAATTAATTGCCATTATTTTTTGTAATTTTATATATTAAAATTGTTTTGTTTGTTTCTATTGAGAAGAGAGAGGGGTATATATATAGCTAGATGGTTTGGTGCATTGTCACAACATTTTAATTTTCTAATAGTAAGGTTCTTTTCAACTTGTCTTCTTCTCATGGAAGAAAGAGATTAATTATTTTGATAATATGTGTGATTAGAGAAAGACGAAAGTAACATGAAAGAGGAGAAGAAAACGGACCGATAGTTCCGGAAAATTAAGTGGCCTTATTAATAAAAAAAACAAAAATAGATTCTTCTTCTTCAACCAATCAACAAAACCCTATCTACCTCAACAACATACAAATTATGTATTTCTTATTATTATATATTATTATTCAATAATTTGTGTATATTTATTTTGTCCAATTAATTTTAACCAAATTATTTATTTTATGCTAAATAAAAGACTATTTCGATGTCAAATAAAAGTTTGTTTTGGTGTTATCTTTGTATTATTTGATATCGAAATAATCTTCTATTTAAGATATAAATAAATGACTTGATTGAAGTTAGTTGATCAAAATATATAGGTTTACACATAACATTATCAATTTTCTTTTCTTTGTTTGTTTTAATTATTAAGGAGAACAAATTTATTAATAGATCTATGAAATTATATATGATAAACTACTCATCGTTGTTGTCAAGAGATCATGAGGGATAGAATGACAACAAGGGTCATGTACATTTGTTTAATCTGTTGTCTTGGGAGTTTTTAAAGTATATGGTGTGTATACATATATAGTGTCTTCTAATATGGCTATGATATGGTAGTTATAAACTTATATGAAATACTTTGCTTAGCAATGGAAATTTGGCAGCTCTTTCCGAAGCCATCGCTAAATGGAAGGATAGGGATAGGTATGGTAGCAGTATCAAGTTGGGTACATACAGTGCAATTTGCGACGGTTATGATTCAACCGCCACTAAATAAATATTATACCAATTATTCATTAATTAAATCATGTTATTAGTAATTATTATTAGATAGATGAGAGATGTTTATTTGGAAATTGAAAAATAACACAGAAGATATATTTTTACATTATTTTCTTTTAAACAATATTATTTTTCTTATAATGAACATGTTATTAGGTTCTATGTTGGATTAGGTTGAGATATATTATATTGGATTAATCTATTATGTTTATTTTTATTTAAATTTTAAAAATTCAAAGGTGATACTTATGAATATATACGGATCTTTATTTCCTTCTTTGTCGTTTGCATGAATTTTTTCACATTTTTTTTTCTATATATTTGGATTATATGTTAAGTTCTTTTCTTTGAGGTTTAATAAATCCCATATCAAATTCTAGACATTTCGTTTATAAAAGTTTTAATATTATGATACAATATCTCTTTTTTCTAAAAAGTTAGGCTAATAAAAAAATCACGTAAATTAATATATCTTTTGCCACAAATACTTCCCAAACCGAATTTCACAAAATATATTATTACCAAGTAATTAATTAAAGAAACAAATCATCAAGTCGAACGGATTGCTTTCAGAAAAGCATGTTCCACCATTAAAAATTGATGCATAGCTTACCATATATACAGACCAAATGTCCAAATCTAGTAGCATATGTAGCAGACATTAATATTAAACTTGCAATTCAATTTAACCTATGCTACTTTATTATTGTGTGTACGTACGTACCTATACAAATTAAACAAGACATCTATATCCAAATTGGATATCAAAGCTAGCCATTATATATAATCATATCCGGTTTTTTTTTTTTTTCGGTCGGAAGTTATAATCATATCTAGCTTTATATATATACCTCCATGTGTGCTCTAAATACTAAAGGATTTAACTAGATTAAATACCCAAATTGCTTTAGAATTTTATTATTTCCATGATCTAAAGATCGAGGGATGTTGAAGTAATGTATGTATTCTTTCTAATTCAATGATCAAGCATTATTTATTCATAGTAATATATAATTATTCTTATGTAGATAATTATATGATTGAAATTTTTTATACATACATTGATTCAAGGTGTCAATTAAGGTAAGCATATAGTACACGTCGAAGCAATTAAATAATTGTTGACATGATAGGATTCATCACTTTTTATAGTTAAAAATGTTTGATTAATATTTTAGAGTGTATCTTAGACTTTAAAATATAAGTACATTAAGTCTTTTAGTTAATTCATGACATATATAGAGTGGTGTCACTTTTTTTAAAAAAATCTCATAAAATTTCAAATTTTTTTATGGTAGCTTTTTATTTTTATAATCCACCGTGAATCTGAAATTGGTTCATTTAAATCATGATAGTTATTTAAATGAATTATTGAGCTAACAATTATATTAATCCAAATTGATTAATTTGAAATTTATTTGATATGTGATCATAACACTATATCTCTAATCTCTTAATATATAAGAGAGACCTTTAGCCTAAAATAATGGGATTGGAGATGTATTACTGAAAAGAAAGTAGTGCTTATTAGCTGCGCCACTTTTTTTTCTTTTTTCTTTTTTATATATATATGGAGAATATCACAAATACATGCATATACATACATGTTGATTAATTATTCTTCCGAAAATAAATTCTTTCAAAAAGAAATTTTCTTAATTGATGTTGTCAAATAATATGATTTAATTTTTAATCCTATATTCTTTAAGTAAAATTAAGAAAAATATATGAGAAAAAGTATTATATTATTAAAATACACATTTCACAAGATCATTTAAAAGAAGAAAAAAATTTGAGAAAATCTATATTTGCGTGATTCTTCTTTCTTCAGACGACTGTGTGTTGTTTAATTTCTATGTTTAACTTTTGTTTGTGGAAGTTGTTCTCTTCTATGTGTGCAAATGGAATAAGAAAATTGTATGAGAATGAAAATGACAAAACAAAGAAGCAGTAAAGTTTCGTTTGATTGGGCCCCTAAGCGCACGGAAACGCCACTCGTGCATATTGCTCTTTCCTCTTAGTCTTCGTCACTCATATTTTCTATATTATTATTATTATTAGCAAATCTTATTTAAATAATATTAATACTAATATTACATCATCTCAACGTTAAATACATACATTACCATATACTCTATATTCACATAATTAATATCTAACTTCATGGATAAAAAACATTAATCTTGTTAAGACTCAGTAATAATATATATAGTAGTAATCTTGTTTATGCATTTATGTATGTATAATCAATATATAATATCTTAAGTAATATTATTTTCATCTCCATTAGTACTTAAATTTTTTATATTTGACAATGATATATTATACACATATGTTATATATTAGAGATATAAATATTATTTTTCTTTCTATTATCTTTCGGGAGAAGTAATTTTAGAATTTGGTATATCAAAATTAATAACCTAAAAATTTATAATTTAATTTTTATTATTTTTTAAAAAAATTTAACATAAGATATATAAATACAGGAAAGAGAAAATCTATTAAAAAATTTACATAAATACAAAATAATAATAATAAAAAAGTACCACATGAACCAGTGAATTAAAAATATAACTATTTATACATATTAAAAATTTCACATCGATCAAAGATATATATAGTCTCTTGAGAGTATATAAGTGTGAAGCGTCTCTCACTCTATGAGTTAGTTTTTGGAGTTGAATTAGGTCCATCTAATCTCAATTCTAATAGTACGATTTCTTCTCATTAATTTAAATTTTTAATAGAAATAGTTTCATAACAAGTTATTATATGCAGTAACACTTAGTTTATTAAGTCTATTCTGATTGAAACCCTGGTAGGTATAGCTAGAAAAAACAATCTCAATTCTGAAACCACACTCACAGAGAGGCTTGTGTTGTGTTTTTCACTGCATGTGATAGATGTTCAGAGTTAAACATGCGCAAAATGACACTAACACACACACACTCTTACACTTTCACTTACACTCACACTAACTAACACTGAGAAAGAGAGAAGAGAGAAAGAAAGAGAAGAAAGAGAGACATTATGAGAGTGATTCACGCCCACACGCCTTGGTTTGCCATTCAACCAACATCACTGTAGACGATGCAGTTTCAATTCAGTCAAAATATTATTTATATTAATTCCCGCATTTATTGTATGTCTCTCTCTATATATTATGCCTTCTATGTAATGTACATACGTATTCATGTTGTTGAAAAGTTTTTCGATATACCTCAAAAAGTGAGATATATTATATTTCACCATTTTTTAGCCATTGATTTTACTTGATTTTAATTATAAAGTTAATATATAATGAAGATCAATGATTAAAAAACGATAAAATATAATATACCTCACCTTTTAAAATATACCGAAATACTTTCCATTCATATTTATTCATATACATACAATAATACATGCTTCATGCTTCCAATTCCAATTCTTCCTTCCTCATCTAGTACCTTCTTACAGTATTATTAATTTATAGGACTTTGATACTCATCAATACTTTAATAACATTAAAAAAAAAACTGATTTTTTTCTATTATATTTTAAAGATTTTATTTACTAATATATATGCAGAATACTATATTATATAACAATTAACTAAAAGCTACTCTAACAATAGAAATGTTTGATTTTTATATATCATCAATACATTGATAATAACCTAAAAAGTATTTTTTTATTAAATATAATATTTATAATATTTTTAAAAAGCATTCTTTAAATTATTTTTTTTAACTTTAAGCTTTTAAATGAAAAAAAACGAATAATTATATATCTTAATATGCTCTTTTACAAGAATTCTAGACTTTTGAGTTTATGTGAATTTTTTATATTAACTTTTTTTTTAATTTTTCTTATATTAATCATTTGGGGTCTAACAAAAAATTCTAGACTTTTAGGTTAAAGTTTTAATACAATATTATGAGGCTACTCCTAAAAAAAACTTGAGATGACACATAAATGAATATATTGCTAACATTTTATTAACTAAATTTTTTTATATTAAAAAAATATTTAGGAAGTTTAATTTATGAAAAAAGCTAGATGATCAGCAGTTTAATTAATTTTTGTTAGCATATATTCAACCATCAACTCAAATTTTTTTGGTTAAAAAATTCACTACTACATTTTTAACTAACAATTTTGAGTATTGATGGATAACTGCTGATTAAAAATAATAAAATATGTTAGTTGTTTGTCTAGTATTATTCTTAATTTTTTTATTGAATTCAAGAAATACGACTTTTACTTTTGGATTATATTTATAATAACATGTAATCGTTGCAAAAGTTTGTGTTGTATATTTATGAATACATCATTGGATTCGCCTAGGAAGATACATTTACTTATTAAGAATATATCAAATTTTACCAAAAAACATTGAGACATGATGAATGTTTTACCTAAAGTAGAAAATAACATGATCATATTGCTTCATTATTCATTCATGTACAAAAATTTATTTTCCCTGCAAAGTGATTGAAGGCATGCATGTTTTGAATTAGGAGTAGTTGTTTAATTTGGCTTTTCCTTTTGATTAAGCGATCCAATTGCTAATTGGTGGTCACCAAAGGCCAATTTTTGTTGTTTGCATTGCTTCTTAATTGTTGGATAACGACAAATTAAAAGCTTGATATGATATATTCAATTAAAGGATTTCAACTACCAACATCTGCACATACAACCATTTAGCCATTCATCATTAATTAAGTCAAATCCTTTGATTTTATCAAACAGCTATGCATGAAGCATCCCACCATCATCCAAATCATCAACTTGTTATTAGAAATATTTATAAAAATATAAAAAAAATAATATATAATATAATTCCGTTAATTGTGTTTGTATGGACACAAAACTATTATGTCTTTTTGTACCTCTTAGCTCCATTATTATCATTAATGATTGTGTTATCAATTGTTGTACCATTTGTGGATGTTGAGTAATTAATAATAATAATAATAATAATAATAATAATAATAATAATAATAATAATAATAATATAGTAGCATTATCTAGAACATCTTAAATATTAAATTAAGTAAAACTAAAGTAAAATATTAATGTTTAAATATTCTAAAATGTAATTTAGACACACAAAAATTCTAAAATATAATTTAATTAATATGTGATTGAAAACCATTTAAAAAAAATATTGATGATTATGATATTCTATAAGATGTGGTACTTGTTTTGACAATACATGAGTAGAAACTCACCTAATGATGAATCAAATAACCCCATTGGTAGAATATATAAGTTACTACAAATATATACTTAGACATATAGCTAGATCTTTGTATGTATAATTTGTAAATGGATTTAACTAACTGTTGTTGTAAGATAGTTCTATCAAGTTATATTGTCCATATTTTTTAATGCAATGAGGTTTATTTAAAAAATTTAATAATAATAATAATAACAATAATAATAATAATCAAATAAATAGATAAATAGGATTGGCTATATTAGGCAAGGGAACATCTTATCATTTTAGCTGCGATGTAATAGTTTGTCGCATAAAGAACAAATTAAAGGACATAATGTACTTGATGATTGCTATGCTTATTTAGCGATGGCTTGAATTTTAATTTTTTTTCCTGAAAAAGAAAATTTAAGATTTTTTCCTTCTAGCTTTGTACAAGATTCATGTCATGATTTATTATTCATTCTTTTACTTTACCACCTAAATAATCAAAATACATAAATACAAAACAATAAAATATTAATACAACAAACTAATTTTAAATAATTTTTTCATTAGAAAAATAAACTTCTTAAGTCTATATCACAATATCTATTTTCTAAAAAAAAATTAAATTGATAAAACAGATATATGAATTATTATATATTTTTGCATAAATTTTCCTTTTTATTTACTTTATGCTGAAATTCTTTTTATTTTTTCTACTTAGTTGTTGAATAAGAATCGAATTTTAATTTTTTTGTTAAAGAAACTTTAATATTATGTTACAATATCACTTTTTTGAAAAAAATTAAACTAATTAATAATAAGAGAGACATGTAAATGATTATATCTTAAATAATTATTTATTAATTAGTATATGAATAAAAATAAAGTAATTAAAATCCATGATAGTCATGAAATTTTTCAACCGAGGCCGCGTCTTGAAGATCTTGTCGACAATGCACCTTTAATTTGCATCATTTTCTCACACCTTAATTAGATTATTAATTGCAGCTAGCTAGGTCAATGGTGCTATTTTTATATATTTTCATCCGTAACGACAAAAATGGGGACAAGCTTAGAATAAATCACCAAATTTAATGATTAAATATATAAATCATCATAATTGCGTGGAGATTGAAAAAGGAAAAGAAATACTCAAATAATAGACAAACGAAAAAAGAAAAGCAAGAAAACAACAAAACCAAAAACTTTGCATGGCTCAATTGATGCCTTGATTTGGAGTTATACCACCAATGGGACCTTACAAAACAATTTGTTTATATCATTTGATAAAAATAATTAAGAAAATCCAAAACCTCCTTGGAACACTATTTGCTGTCTTCTCACTATTCCAACAAAATTCAACCTTTCTATGGAAAATTGGCAAATAATTAACAAATTAGTGAAATTAATTAAATTAATGTTCAAATTGATCATTGAAATATATTGTGTTATTCAAATTGGTCCCAAAAGATTTTATTGGTTATATTAATCCCTGAAATATATAATTTTTATTTAGTCGAATTAGTTCTTTTACCAATTAAATGACATGTATGTGTTACAAAATGATTGGTTGGTATATAACACCTCATCTAATCATTTTTTGACACATGGTCATTAACGATGATGTATCATCATCTTATTGGCAGAATGACTAATTTGATTGAAGATTTTATCTTTCAGGAACTAATGTGACTAATAAAATCTTTCGGAGACCAGTTTAAATAACACAATATTTTTTAGAGACCAATTTGAATATTATCCCGAAATTAATTACTAGTTGCAACTAGGTAGGCTCCATGACCACAAGAAAATATGTTCTTTTTTTGTTTTAAATATTTGTCTCAAAAAAATAAAAAATAAGTGTTAAGAAAATAGATAATTCTTTGTATATTGTATGACAATTTATAAGTTAACAAAACACTATCTGATCATATCCCTATATAACTAAAATTTTGTATTTAATATTTTTATTGTTATAAAAATTAAACTGAGAGTGCTGTTTAGAAAGATTAATCAATATAAACATAATATTAACTACTATATCAGGAAGGTAGATAAAAGCATAGTTTAATATTTTTTGTTTTGATACAAATAATTAAATTGAAACACATTGGATAATCTATATACAAATATCTCTAAGAAACTCAAACCTTTTTTCATACATTTCCTGTTAGGATATGATAACCTTTGAGTATTTCAAATTAAATAAATGGGTCATATTGAATTCAATAGAAGGAGATAATATAGATTCCCAGGTTATTGTGCATTATACTAATCCTAGAAAACTATATGGCAATAATATAGGTACTTTCAACTGGAAAACTGTATGACAATTTATAAGTTAACAAACTATCTTATATTTCTCTCTTTATCAACTTAAACTTCTGTAACAAATAGTTTTATGATATAATCTTAAAGTTTTTATGAAAAAATTAAGAATTTAATTATTGTTATCACAAAAAAAAAAATTTATTATTATAATAATATCTTCATACACAAACAAAATGATATATAAGATTGGAAAATTTCCAAATATTTTATAAACAACGTTTCAGCAATTTTAATCATTAATTTCAATTATATATATATTATAATAATTACACACTTGTTATATTTAAGATTACATAATTATTTTAGAATTATTAATAAATACTAAATAAAAATAAGGGTAAAAAATAAATTGTCCTTGACTTTTTTTAAAATAAGATAAAATTACCCCTCACTTTGCTAAAATACACTTATACCCTCAATCTTTGAGAAAATTAGACACTTCTACCCCTTCATTTGTCTAGATCACATGAACATTATGATAAAATGAGACAAAATTATCCCCCACTTTGTTGACACAAGAGTAGGAGTGTCCAATTTTCTTGAAAACTGAGAGCATGAGTGTATTTCAATAAATTAGGAGGTAATTTTATCTTATTTTAAAAAAATCAAGGGCATATTTATCGTATACCCAAAAATAATTTTAGGCTATTTAAACTAATTTTCAATTATTACTGTAACATTAATGGATCAATGCATGCATGTGTCATAAGACATAAAGGGTGTTGCCCGAGAATATCATATAATTCCTAAGGTAGTACTTATTTTTGTAGGGACACAGCATCATCCAACAGCACCTGCTGACATCCATTACCCTTATTTACTCCACTGTCAATTTGCATTCATTACTAAGATAAATCATGTCATTAACTAACTACTATAGGGGAATTAGGGTTACACATTAGCCAGTTTGTATTTTGTAATGACTTAGGCCAGGCTTAAAGTCTTAAAGTTTTTTATTGTTTATTTGTTTAATACACTTAAATCCCATGTTTATGACTTCCATTAATTATTAATGTATCCTATATAATGAAAGCTCATATGCAAGTGATTTTATTATGTGAAGTTATTATTATAATTATTAGATATTTTAATATATTTAACTAAATTATTATTTAACAGTTATAAATTAAAGCATCAACTTTACATAAAATTAATTGCACGTGAGTTTTTATCCTTATATAAATGTAACTTGTTTAAAAAGAGGATAAGTTTAAAAGAATAGTAGCACCAAAGGACAATAATTTTATCTGTTATATTGTATGGATATGAATTGAAAGGCGTGTAAGATTTGAATATTTCAGTATGATAGGTTCCTTTACAAGATATCAAAGGTTTTTTAAGTGAAAAGTGAAAATGAAGCATTGAGTTTGGGTTAGGAATGTGGGGAAGAGACATGTAATAAGGTAGGGACCCTACAAACCTAAAAACGCTCAAGGTATTGCATTCCATGGAATATATATATGGAATATATATCTTAAAATATTTTATTAATTTTGTTTGGATTAATAAAATTTTAAAAATGTCATTCTATTAACATAAACTAATTTTTGTTAGGAATATTTTTTTTCAAAAGAATTATTACAGAGGATTTTGATTTCAAGAAAAACTTTAAAAGGACTAAAAAGTGTTTTACCTTTAAAATTAAAACATATTGAAATTGATATTTTATATCACATTTAATTTATTAAGAATAAGTGGATATTGTTATTCATCTAAAATTATTGATGGTACTATTTTCCATTTAATATAGTTTTAACATGCTTTGTACTAATACTTGAGAGTAAATTTAGAAGCGATAATAATATAATATTCGTTCTTCTTATAATTTAGTGATGAAACAAAAAATAGGGGGGGGGGGGGGGGGGGAA